>JAOUQZ010074863.1:0-18044 GCA_028564935.1 Neosilurus hyrtlii
TATAGAATGTGATTATTTTATTGCAGTGCGACTTTACTAGTAAAGTTAAAGTCAGTAAAGTGACTATGTGCAAAAAGGAAGTACCTTTATGCATTCATTTCCTCCTTTTTTATGCTGTCTGAAGTTAGTATCCGACATCACTGATTTATAGAACAGAAGTGGTGATCATGTTGTATATTACAGTAAATTTACACACAGTACCCTAATTAAATAGGAACTTAAATAAAGGGTACTGTCTGTTCAGTAATTAATCAGAATGTGTTCGTGTAAACATTTCTGTACAATTCATCTGAACTGAAACAGACCAGCTTTCCTTCTTCAAAATTCCTCATGGTTATATTAATAATACTAATACTACTAACAACAACAACAACAACAACAGGATGTGACAAAGGGAGGCAGGGCAAACATGATGAAAAAACTGTGTGTGTGTGTGTGTGTGTGTGTGTGTGTGTGTGTGTGTGTGTGTGTGTGTGTGTGTGAGTGTGTGTGTGATGCAGACTGCTTCTACAAACATATGTGACAGAATGGGTCCCTCTCAGGAGCTCAGTGAATTCCAGCTTGGTACCATGGTATTATTCCACCTGTGCAACAAGTCCACTTGTGAAATTTCCTCGCTACTTAATATTCCACAGTCAACTGTCAGTGATATTATAAAAAAGTGGAAGCGATTAGAGGATGAAGAGGTAGGCCGCATAAAATGACGCAGCGGGGTCAGCGGATGCTTAAGCGCAGAGTGCACAGAGGGCGCCAACTTTCAATCAATCGCTACAGACCTTCATGTGGCCTTCATATTAGCTCAAGAACAGTGTGTAGAGAGCTTCATGAATGGGTTTCCATGGCCAAGCAGCTGCATCCAATCCATACATCACCAGTGCAATGCAAAGCGTCAGATGCAGTGGTGTAAAGCACGCTGCCACTGGACTCTAGGGCACTCTCTGGAGTGACGAATCACGTCTCTTCATCTGGAAATCTGATGGAGGAGTCTGAGTTTGGCAGTTGCCAGGAGAAAGGTACTTGACTGACTGCATTGTGCCAAGTGTAAAGTTTGGTGGAGGGGGGATTATGGTGTGGGGTTATTTTTCAGGAGCTGGGCTTGGCCCCTTCGTTCCAGTGAATTCTGAATGCTTCAGCAGGCCAACTTTGTGGGAGTAATTTGGGAATGGCCTCTTCCTGTTCTAACATGACTGTGCACCAGTGCACAAAGCAAGGTCCATAAACACATGCAAGCTTGGTGTGGAAGAACTTGACTAGCCTGCACAGAGTCCTGACCTCAACCCGAAGGAACACGTTTGGGATGAATTAGCACAGAGACTTCTCAGCCAGGCCTTCTCGTCCAACATCAGTGCCAAAAATTCCCATAAACACACTCCTAAACTTTGTGGAAAGCTTGTCAAGAAAAGTTGAAGCTGTTATAGCTGCAAAGGGTGGGCCGACGTCATATTAAACCCTATGGATCAAGAATGGGAAGTCACTTAAGTTTATATGTGTGTGAAGGCAGATGAGCGAATACATATTTGGATATACATACATATCTGTACATATTTACATATTTATTCTATTACATATTCCACCTGCCTGTCTGGAGCCAAACAAACAGGCAATGTGTGTGCATGACTCATTTTTGTGATTTAACATGCTGCAGGTGTGTATGAGGTGCACGACACAGTTGATTGTTGCCATAGAGATCAAGCTGCCAGCTACTGAGTTACAAATACATTTTTGAGTTAAAAAGGCAGTAGCACGTCTTGCTTTTGGACTTCTAATTTCTTATTAATATTAACTAATATTAACTTGAAAACTGTATTTCCCATCGAAATGAGAGCCAAGAATTTGATGAACGTGGTGATCTAAATTATTTTGCTGTACTGTAAAAATTGTTTAAACAGTTACGATTTACAAATCATAATAATGGTAAATGATTTTAAAAAGCTCTATTTTGTATTGATGGTAGTGGAGAAATTCAGGGTACAGCTGTCAGTCAGAGGCTCACCATTTAACGTATACAACTGGTGTTGACTTGAAAGTTACATGGTCAGAACCAGCACAAATTTTCCTCCAGTTTGATGTAAAATATTTTGGTGGAGAAAGAAAATAAGGCAGTAGGAGCAAGTTAAAATAACCTTTTCTAAGATAGTCTTCTGTTTTCACACAGTCTGCTCATGACATCACCCACTCTAGTCCAGAACATTCCATGCAGTAGACAGCCATTATGAACACACAAACTGACTCAGAAAGTCTTATGACACTAGATCGACGATAAAAGGTAGCAAAAAGCCATTTTGACAATCGAAATGATGACGTCAGTGTCTACGTTTTTAAGGTTGAACAAAGTTTGTATGTGAAAGTATGGTTTCTTGGTGAGGCATCAAAGTGAGTTTCATGATTGTCGACCTCTCCTCAACGCACACTTTGCGGCACTGAGACACACATTTTGATATATACCTTGTGTGGGTGCACTTTCGGGCCACATTAATTGTGACTAAGAAGAAGAACAATAAAAAGGAGAAAAAGAAAAATAAGAGAACCATTTTCTAGGTGAATGCTCTTAAGGGCAGCCACAAAATAAAAACAATAATAATAATCTTCTGGGCAGCATGGTGGTGCAGTGGTTAGCACGTCTGCCTCACAGGAAGAGGGTCTGGCTTTTGATTCTTGGGCTGGGGCATTTCTGTGTGGAGTTTGCATGTTTCCCCGTGCTTATGTGGGTTTCCTCCATGCCCAGTAGGCTGATTGGCTATTCCAAATCGCCCCTAGGTGTGAGTGTGAATGATTGTGTGTGTGTTGGCCCTGCAATGGCCTGGTAAGCTGTCCAGGGTGTACCCCACCCTTGCCCAGAGTTGGCTGAGATGGGTGCCAGCCTCCACGCCACACTATTTAGGATTAATCGGCTTAGAAAAAGAATGAATGAATGAATAAACTTTCTGGGAGGCACAGTGGTATAGTCCTTAGCATGTCAACCTCGCAGCAAGAAGGTCCTGGGTTAAAGTCACAGCCTTGCTGAGGGCATTTTTGTGTTGAGTTTGCATGTTCTTCCTGTGCTTGCACAGGTTTCCTCTGGGTATTCCAGTTTCCTCCCTTAGACCAAACATGACCATTAGGCTAATTGGCTGTTCCAAATTGCACCTAGGCATGAATGGCTGCAATGGATTAGTGAGCTGTTAAGGCTGTACTCAAGCCTTCCCGCGACTCTGGTAGGACTAAGCATTTCAGCAGATGGTGGCTGGATGGATAAATCTTATTTTTGTATTCCTGAAAAATGAAGTGCTGAAGAGAAGTATTTTAAAAAGTACCAGATGTGCTGGATCCAGCTTTCCTTAATGCTGTGGTGGTACCCTTGACCTCATGGGTACATGTTTTGTACAATTAATGTGTCTTTCACCTGAAATGTGGAAAAAGTTTTAAGAACAGTGGTTCCTGGAGATCTCCCTTCCTAAAGACCCTACTGGTGCAGACCTGACAGATCACTACCTCAAGTCTTCAACCTTGATTGGATGATTAAATGGTCAGGAGTACATGATTGAGGTTGGAGCAAAAATCTTCAGGGATTTCGATCTCCAGGAAGAGGGTTGGGCACCCCTGATATAGTCTGACCTGAATATCTATTTATAAACGCATTTATATATATATACACACACCTTCCAAGTTGAACACACACCACAGGAAAAAGAACACTTGATGGTGCCTTATGTACCTATACAGTTTATTTCTGAGAGTCTACCTACACTGTCTTAGGTTGTTGGAATTTGTTTTTGCAGGATGGCAGCAAGTGTAATGAGGATGCTAGGTGGTTTTGGACTGAGCCGTCCAACTCGGACCTGCTTCGTCTCTGCTGATGAAGATGAGCTTGAGTACGAATATGAAGAAGACCTCAGGGATGAGGTGGAGGATAGCTTTGAGGAGGAAGACGAGGATGCCACAGTTGTCGAGGCTCAAGTCTCAGATTTATCATCCTGTGATCTGTACACCGAGATGACGGATCGGCTGCTTCGTTTCGCCGAGCTTATCAGCAGTGACGTGCAGCGCTATTTTGGGCGCAGCCGAGACTTGGACACGTGTGAGATCTACGCAGGGAGGTCATGTACTGAGATGGCTAGGCAGCAGCGGGAATATCCCGACATTATTCGAGTGGCATTGTCGGAGCAGGGCAATGAGCCGGAGAACCTCGGGCCGCTTGCGGAGCTCTTCCAGAACGCTCAGGTGAAGAAGCAGGGATTACCTATGATTCAGCGGCGTCTACCCAGCAGCTTCTGGACCGAACCTCATCCAGACCACCGCAGTGTCAGTGCGAATATTTCTGATGTGGTGAAGTGCTCCGCAGAAACCATGACCTGTAACACTAGTGGTCCAGTTGTTAGCATGGGAGGTTCCAGTACACCAGATTTCAGTGACTTACTGGCACACTGGGCCTCAGAGAGAGACAGCACCCCTGAATGTTTCAGTTGTGAATACTAGCTTCCATAGGGGCAGAAATACAAACACACTCAAATACTCACAGACACAGACAAATACACACATATACACACAAACTCTCAAATACACACATATACACACACATGCTCACAAACACTCAAGTACACACAAAAACAAACACACACACAAACACTCAAATACACACAAACAAACACACACACACAAATACACAGCATACACACAGACTCACACACACATGCACACACAAATATACACTCACATTCAGACTCATAGACACACACATGCTCACAAACACTCAAATACACAAATACACACAAAAACAATCACACACACAAACACTCAAATACACACAAAACAAACACACACAAATACACAGCATACACACAGACTCACACACATACACACAAATACTCAAATACACACAAACATACACAAACACACAAACAATAATACACAAACATACATACACTCACACAGACAGACAAAAACACAGACACACACATGTTTTTCACTTGTAATTAGTGTAAATATGTACTTGTTATATCTTTTGTGTGAAGTAGACAAAGGTGTGAGGTGTGTGTGATGTTACAGACGAGTTCTCTGAGGTTGTTATGAGTGATAGAGGTGTGAGGTGTGTGATGTAACAGATGAGTTCTCTGAGGTTGTTATGAGTGATAGAGGTGTGTGTGATGTAACAGATGAGTTCTTTGAGGTTGTTCTCATGAGTAGTAGAGGTGTGACATGTGTTCTGGTACAGAAGTGTTCACTAATTTACTACGGTGTACAGTGTGAGGTGTGATGCCCATCATCACTGTTCTACAGATTTAGTTGATTATTCACATTTTCACTGATGTTCCTGTTTGTACTGAAAATAACCATACAAATATAAATAAAGATCATTTTAATTCATCCTGTTTCAGTTATTTACATTATTATTAATAAAACACTAAATCACACTTTTCATTCTGATAAAATCATTAAATACAGTACGGATCTACCACTGGTTATGAGTTCTGTGTGTATGTGTACGTGTGTGTCCCTCTGTGTGTTTAAATGTGTGTGTGAGTGTCTGTCTGTGTGCGGACCTGTGTGTGTGTGCGTCTGTGTGTGTGTGTGTGTGTGTGAGAGTGAATGCGTTTGTGTGTGTGTGTGTGTGTGTGTGTGTGTGTGTGTGTGTGTGTGTAAATATGTGAATATGAGTGTCTGTGTGTGTTTGTCTCTGTGTGAGTTTGTATGTGAATGTGTCTGTGTGCGTATGTGTGTATGTGGGTGTGTGTGTGTTAGTATGATGTTCTCCTCCTCTCCTGGCCTCCAGTATACTTAGTTGTAGTGATGGCCAGTAGATTTGCTCCACGCACTCTTCGACATGTGACTCGTCAGGGTTAGCACGTGTTTATTAGTGCCGTGAGGACGGAGTGCGAGAGCACTGCAGACTTAAGTGTGGGAAATGAGGCCTGCACGCGCTCTGATCCTCGCTCTTCTCCTGGTGTACACACAGGCTGAGCCTGAGGTGGCAGAGAAGCACGCCACTACAGAGGACAAGACTAACACCGACACCGAAACAGAGAGCAAGGGTGAGGGAAAGGAAAAGACGGACGAAATTACTGAAGAGAAAGATGTCCTGGTGTTGCATGAGAAGAACTTTGCGAGAGCTCTGAGTGAGAATAAATACCTGCTTGTGGAATTCTGTAAGTGCACCTTTATTATTGTTTAAAGATAAATAAATTTATAAATATACTTCATATACTTCTCCCTACTCTGAACATGACTCGTCTTTATTCAGTTCTCCTCCTGGTGACAATCCACTTCTCGAAAAAAAATAGTCATGTTCAAAAGAGGAAATTTATTTCTATTTATTCATGAACTATTCAATAAATTACTTTAAATATCACTATTACTATTACTATTATTATTATTAGTAGAAGTAGTAGTAGTAGTTGTAGCAGTAGTAGTAGTATTAGTATCATCATTATTATAATTATTAATAATAATATTAGTGATAATAATAATAATAATAATAATAACAATAATAATAATTATAATGATGATACTAATACTACTTCTACTACTACTACTACTAATAATAATAATGATAATAATAGTAATAATAATTGTAATAGTGATAATAATAATAAAAAAAGATAATAATAATGATAATGATGATGATAATAATAGTAATAATAATTGTAATAGTGATAATAATAATAAAAAAAGATAATAATAATAATAATAATAATGATGATAATAATAGTAATAATAATTGTAATAGTGATAATAATAATAAAAAAAGATAATAATAATAATAATAATGATGATGATAATAATAGTAATAATAATTGTAATAGTGATAATAATAATAATTAAAAGATAATAATAATAATAATAATAATGATAATACCTGCCTGGAGGTGTCGAAATCTATCGCTTTAAGATCAAGCTTTTCAACCTGCGATGTCTACAAGCTAAGGCAAAGATCAGGCATCTGTCCATTATCAAACATCAGTATGCTGATGATATGGCGGTTTGTTCAAATCTCTGATGCTTTTCACAGTGGTTACACGCAACTTGGTCTCACATTAAACACAATGAAAACTGAGGTTCTACATCAATCACAAACCCTGCTGCTACCCAGCCTAATAGCCCCAAAATTCTGGTGTTGGATGAAGAGCTACTTCGGCAGTTACATTAACTCAAATGCAACCCTTGAGTATGCAGCACAGCTGCATCCTTTGGAAAGCTAAGTAAACATGTTTTGCACAACCACGACCTGACTATAAAAACCTAAATAAAAGTTTACGATGCTGTTGTCCTCCTCTCGGATTTATGGGAGCGAGACCTGGACAACCTACTACAGACAGGTAAAAGCACTACCACCAGAGATCCCTTTGTTACATCCTCTGTGTAGTCTGTACAGATAGAAGGGCAAACGTCAGTGTTTTGGAAGACACCGGGCCTGGACATCGAATCCGAGACCTTTTTTCAGAGAAACAAATGTGCTAACTACTGCATCGCCAAGTCACCTATTATTATTATTATTATTATTATTATTATTAATTCATTCATTTTCTGAACCGCTTAATCCTAATTAGGGTCGCGGGGAGGCTGGCGCCCATCTCAGCTAACTCTAGTCGAGGACAGAGTACACCCTGGACAGCTCGCCAGGCCATCGCAGGGCAGAAACACGCTGACGACAATGAAGCCTACTTTTTTCAAAACTCTATTATTATTATGATGATGATGATGATGATTTTTATTATTTTTATTATTGTTATTAACATTATTATGGGTATTATTATTAACATTATCATTGTTGTTGTTGTTGTTTTTGTTGTTATGTTGAGATTCGGTTAAATGTTTAAGCTGCTGGTCGATATTTTACTACTCTTAAGAAGCGTATCAAACACACTGTGAGAAAATGTCCAGGGTTTATATCTTATCTCCAGTGAGTCCCAGGTGCACAGATGGACATTCTCCCATGGTGTGAGATTAAACACGACTGAGATCAGGAACATGTATCGCTCTGTGTTGTTCATTTACCCGTGTCTGTAAACACTGATCCCTCAAACACTTTCAACTAACTTCAGTGAAATGTTGGATCACGTCGACATGGACTCAACACAAAGTGATGAAACTGGTGTTATTGATTATACATAAATATGTTAACATGGCCTTTCAGTATAATTTATTATTGTTTATGACTTAAAGGGAGACTTTTTTAAGAGAGACTGCATAAGAGAGTATTTGCTCTGTGTTCACTCTTCCTCTCTCATACACAGACGCTCCATGGTGTCGCCACTGTCAGGCACTCGAACCGGTTTACGCTGAAGCTGCAGCACAGCTGAAGAACGAATCCTCACCTGTTCGCCTGGCCAAGGTTGACGCCACAGAGGAGAAGGAACTCGCTAAAGAATTTGATGTTAAAAGTTTTCCAACGATAAAACTGTTCGGGGAGGGCCGCAGACAGAACGCCACCGATTTTACAGGTACACACAATCGGTTGTGGTGATGTAGGTGTATGTATAACAAAAGAAGTGATTACTCTGAACATGTTTACTGTGTTAAAGGAAAGCGTCATGTAAAAGGAATCATACAGTGGCTGCGGCGCCGCTTGGGACCGAGTGCAGTTATACTACACGATGGCAAAGTGGCAAAAGAGCTCATCGACTCACACAATGTTGTGGTGCTCGGATTCTTTAAGGTAAATGTGGTGTTGAGGGTTTTTTTGGTTTAGGTTTTAATTGAGAGGCTGGAGCCTATCTCAGCAAACTCTGGGTAAAGGCAGGGAACATCCTGAACAGCTCTCCAGACCACCGCAAGGCCAACACAAACACAACCATTTACACTTACACTCACACCTAGGGGCAATTTGGAACAGCCAGTTAGCCTAATGTACACGAATATGAGGGAGAGTATGCAAACTACACCCAGAAATATCCTAGCCAACCCCGGGACTTAAACCCAGGACTACACCACTGCACCACCCTCTTATTAACTTAATCTTTCAAATGGTTTCAGTTGATTCAGTGGAATAACTGCAAGCATCTCCCACTCACAGTTACTTTTACATCACTTTTTCTTGTTTTCTCTTCACCTCTATCTGAAATCACTGACTAGGTGAGAGGGTTAAGGGCCTTTCCCTAGAGCCCAACAGTGACTTGCTGTTGCTGGAGCTCAAACATCCAACAATTCAATCAGTAGCTCAGGGAATTAACCCACTGAGCCAGCACTGCCCCTAGCTGCTTTTCACTGACATTATATCCCTCTTTCAGGATTTGGAAGGAAAGAAAGCCAGAATGTTTAATGAGGTTGCGCTGGACGTAGTCGACATTAACTTTGGCATCACAAGCAATGCAGAACTCTTCAAGAAGTACAAAGTGGAGAAGGAATCCATCGTGCTTTTCAAAAAGGTGATCCATCCAACCATTCAGGTACCTTTATTCACTGACCTTGTGAGATTTAATAATGACCCTGTGTGTGTGTGTGTGTGTGTGTGTGTGTGTGTGTGTGTGTGTGTGTGTGTGTGTGTGTGTGTGTGTGGTAGTTTGATGAGAAGCGAGCAGACATGGCTCTGTCTGAGGAGGACACATTGGACAAGGATCAGCTGATCTCATTCATCCACAGCAACAGCCTGGAGCTTGTTATTGAATTTAATGAAGAGGTCATTAATTAAACCAATTAAACGTCAGGCAAAAAATAATGACCGTCATATAATCAGGTAACATTTATGTTATTTTCTGCTTTTACAGAATGGAGAGAAGATTTTTTCACATAAAGTCCACAACCATATCCTGCTGTTCTTCAACTCCAGCACCGAGTCCCACACTACGCTGCTCGACGACTACAGAGCCGTTGCCAAAGACTTCAGAGAGAAAGTACGATATCATCATTATTACACTGTAGAGTGGAGCATACTTATAGCTGATGTGTGTGTGTGTGTGTGTGTGTGTGGTTATAGATCCTGTTTATTAAGATCGATGTCACCACAGACGTGTCCCACGTGCTGAATTATTTTGGTTTGTCAGTGAGTGAAGTTCCAGTTCTCCGTTTCATCAACACCGACTCTCTGAAGACGTTCTCTATGTCCGAAACAACCATCAACAAGGACACGCTGAAAACTTTTTGTCAGGATGTGCTGGACAACAAAATCAAGGTTATTTATTTAAATACTGTTTCGCGAGGTGGACAGACAAGCTCAGGAACGTCACACTTAAAAACACAAACGATCAGAGGTCCATAAACATGGTCAGAAAAACAGGCAAGGGCAATAATCCAAAACCAGATGTAAGAACAGACCCAGAAGGGCGGAACAGAGATGATCAGCAAATATGGCTGACCAAAAGAACTTTTAAGGGATTTGAGGAGAAATTTATATTAATTTTTATTAATAAATTCTAATCAAATAAGATTACTTGAAAAGAACTCGCTTTACTGCTCATCGCTCTTCTCGGCTTCCGATTCAGCGCTGTCAAATAAACTGATTTGCTTTTCCATTGGTTAGTTCTTTAAAACACCAAGACACTACAGGGATTTTGGGTAATAGCCTTGAGTGAAACAAGGTCTGATGCGTACTTGTCACAGGGTGCATTAAGGGTGCAAGGGGCACCCTCAGTGCAGAAGTCCCTAACACTGGTCCATGAGGACCAAATATCCCAATATCCTTCACATTTGCTCTATCACACCCACTTTAAGTCATGAAGATCTGTTAATTTGCTAACTAGTTATATCATGTTTGTTGGGATCAAGGAAAACAATAAAATGTGTAACACAGGGGGTTCTCCAGAATCAGGGTTTGAAATCTCTGCCCCTATGAACAGCACTAGAAAATTGGGGAACCCTACGGTCCATGATTCCAGAGCAAGAATGCACTGAGGGGCACAAGGGTGCAAGTGTGGATAATCGAACAATGTGTCCTTTATACACAACTAACAGGAAATGAGTCTGACAACTGAATTGGTTTAGAATTAAAATAAAGGGCGCCCTCTGGTGGTTCTGTATGGAATTGTCATACGCCAAAAAAAAAACTTCTTACGTTATTAGGGGTCACCCTGTAGAACACTATGACAATCCCCATGTTCTAATAACATTTATGAAGTGATAAGCTTTGAATTATGAGCTTCTCCTCTTCTAATGTTTGTTATTGTAATGTAGCCTCATCTGAAGAGTGAAGACATTCCCGAGGACTGGGACAAGAATCCTGTCAAAGTCCTCGTAGGAAAAAACTTTGAACAAATCGCCTTTAATGAGAACAAAAATGTCTTCGTCAAATTCTGTAAGCAAAAACTCAACTACTTGAATGTGTGTGTGTGTTCAAGTGTTTATTCTATCTGTGTGTGTGTGTGTGTGTGTGTGTGTGTGTGTGTGTGTGCGCGTGTGTGTGCACGTGTGTGGTCAAATGTTTATTCTGTGTGTGCGTGTGCGGTCAAGTGAGTTCTCTCTCTCTCTCTCTCTCTCTCTCTCTCTCTCTCTCTCTCTCTCTCTCTCTCTCTCTCTCGCTCTCTCTCTCTCTCTGGGTCATTTCACAGTAACTGACCATTTTGACTTTGACCAACCAGAGCATTGTGATAGCCTAGGATTGTTTTGAAAATAGTTTGTATGTAAGAAGGGTGGTAATGAAGTATGATCTTGTGGCCCAGCAGTGCACTTCATAGCTATTTTTACTATTTTGCGTTTATTTTTTGGCATCGTACCAAATGAAACTGGTATACGCTGTCATTCCTGTTACAGGACAAATCGCCTTTGAAGAAAATGATTGTTCAGGAGATACATTTTCTCATATTTGTATGTGAAATATGTCCTTACTGAAGGAGGGAGGCAGAAAACAATGGAGAACTTATCAACTTTATTAAAAAAAATATTTTAACCCAATATTACCAAATGGCTTTCGGTCAACTTACAGAATACTGATCCCCAAACAGAGTCTTCCAATCCAAAAAAGATTTTACTCATGTAAATGATTACCATAGTGATGTATAACCATAACAATCAGACCAGATTTGCTGACTTACAATGATTTTTGGGGTAAAACACCAGAATGACTACGTAACAGTAATGACAAAGAAGGTAACAGTACTGGCAGAGAATATTTTACTGGTATCAGAATATGGTGTTTCACAGTTTGTGTGTTTAGAATAAATGATTTCATTAAAAACATGCAATTATTGCCGTAAATGTGAAATAAGTTTTATCAAAATACACTTTTGATCTCATAAACTTGAACTGAAAATGATTGGGGATGGAATTTTTGAATCAATGGAATACAAAATTATCCAAAAACCACCCAATTTGACCCAAAATGAATGACGTGAGTTGTATAGGGTATGTTTTACTTCCAGTTATCGATATGCAATCATGTATGCATGTGTATGTGCGTGTGTGTGTGCATGTATGCTTGTGTGTATGTGAGTGTGCATATGTGTGTGTGTGTGTGTGTGTGTGTGTGTGTTTTTAAATGTTTACTCTGTGTGTGTTCCTCAGATGCCCCTTGGTGTGGTCACTGTAAGGAACTTGCCCCCGAGTGGGAAAAGCTGGGGGAGGAGTACAAGGACCACGAGAACATCATCATAGCCAAGATGGACGCCACGGCCAATGATGTAGAGGAGGTGACCGTGCAGGGTTACCCCACCCTCAAATATTTCCCAGCAGGGACTGAGAGGAAGGTCAGTAAGTTCCAGCACTGAGTGGTTAATCATGTTCTCTTCCTCTTTGATAATCATTATAAACCCCATCACACCATCGTCCTGCTTTCTCATCCTGAATCAGCAGGAAGGGATTTCACTTCACTGAGACTCAGAGAGAAAATTATATAATTCATTCAACCTGATTACCTCATTACGATACTAGAAGTGATTACCATAAATCTTTAGTAAGTTCCCTAATAATAATCTACACTATACATAAATATAAGCTGGGGTGGATACTAATGTATATAATTAAAAACACTAAATGTAGGAATTTGTAGGCTTAAAAGCACTTTCTCATGTGGGACCTCAAGGAAGAACATCCCACAATATGGATGTGGAAAACAGTGTTTTTTCACCTTGTCCTCTTCCCTTCGAAGGCATGATTCTGAAACAATAGCTGAGGTGAAGATTCACAGTCTTGTATGGTACCACCGGTGCTTGTCGATGTTCACATGTTGTTCACAGTGGTCATACGATGCTGGAGCTGGTGTCACATTGTCATGCAGAAATTACACATTTTCAGTCTTTTCGCAGAGATACGGTGGAAAAATCAAACATTAGAATTTACTACAAGTAACTGCAGAAAGCTGTAGTGTTGAAGGTCCTTTGCGGTAACTTATGGTACACGCGTCAACAATCACATGTTGCTCTGCAGTGTGTGTGAGTGGTTATTACGCAATCTCAAAAAAAGCAAACAAAAACAAAATGGAAAATTACTATTACATCAAAGTGTTGTGGGCGTGGCCCTTCCATCACAGCAGGAGATTCAGACACGACACGTACCGAGACGCCAGTGCTAAGACATCAGTGACATTTAAAACTCTGTTAACTATTTTAATAAATCTGTTTTATATTCCTAACATCAAAAGAATGTAAATATCCCCACAGAGCTGTATTAACATGAGCGTAAAGTACATTTACATTTCAATATTTTACATAATAAACCTGAACACAATCTTATAACATGAAATCTCCCATCTGAGATTTTTTACTGTGTTATAACTCACTACATAAATATATAAAGTGCAGAGTGTTCAATTTGTGTAGCTGTTTCTTAGTAAAATGTCTCCATTGTATATGAATCTGTCTGATATCAGGTGATTGATTATGAAGGAAACAGAGACTTGAAAACATTCATTAAATTCCTGGATAATGGTGGAGTACTGCCAGAGGAAGAACACGATGAGGATGAGGATGAAGAAAGCAAAGATGAGGTCAGTTAAGATGAATAAACTTACAGGATAATTTAGGTAGAACAGATAAAAACAGATCAATGAATAAAGTTTTAAATAACTTTTATATTTTTATGAGATGGGTTATATATTTATGTATATATATATATATATATAAAATAACATTGAAGAAGGGGTGGTATGGTGGTGTAGTGGTTAGAACATCCACCTCACAACAAGTAGGTCCTGGGTTTAAGACCCGGGTGAGTCTCGGTGAGAGTGTTTGTGCGGAGTCTTCATGTTTCCTCTGGATACTCCAGTTTCCTCCCTAGGTCCACAGAGGTGCACATCAGGGTAACTGTTCAGTTCCAAACTTCCCCTAGGTGTGAGCACGAATGGTTGTGTGTGCGTGTTGCTCTATGATGAACTGGCAAGCTATTTAGTGTGTATCCCATCTTTGCCCAGAGTCGGCTTTACTCTAGTAAATGATGATTCTTAGACAATTTCTTGGAATCATGCACAATTTCACAGGCTCCCACTGGAGGGCGGGGCTGGGGAGACTTCCCACCCACCCATTTATATATGTAAACTGAATGAGAAGTACCAAGCAGTCGATTCTGCATCAGCATGGGTCTGTGTTGGCCCTGCAGTGATCTGGCGAGCTGTACAGGGTGTTCTCTGCCCTCGCCCTGAGTTGGCTGAGATGGGTGCTAGCCTCCCTATTAAGCGGTTCAGAAAATGAATGAATGAATAATACTACTACTACAACTAATAATAATAATAATAATAACAACAATAATAAAATTTATTTAAACTGTTTCTCTTCAGGTCACAAGTAATTCCACAGAAGAATCAGAGAATATCTTGAATGGATCCATCAGCAAAGACGAGCTCTGAAAACATCTGACATGTTTGACTAGCGCTGAAGTACCTATAACAGTTAGACTGTATAGTGAAAATCCTTACAATAAACACAGATTTAACATACACTGCATTCAGCATCAATCACTGAACATATCAAAAAAGAACCAACACAACTTCACTAAAAGTGAAGAATTCCTGCTTAGGGCTTTGTGTTCAGTCGTTATCATTTAAACAGTTTCTGATCTGATAGCAGCTCGGATATCTAAATACTTCAGTTTTAATTATTTTTTCTCTTTAATACATTATTAATAAAAGTATATCCACCATAAGATCAAAACTATGTGTACCCATGACCATCGAACCCATGTATGATGGTTCGTCCCCAAACTGTTGGTTGTTCCAGTGTGACGAAGTGCCTGTACACAAACCACAGAGTTCCATAAAGACATGAGTTATGCAGAGTCCTGACCCCAACTGTAAGAACTAAACACCTCTGGGATGAAGTAGAACACTGACTGAACCACAGGCCTCCTCCACATCCCCACCTAAGTGCCTTATCTCCTCACTAATACTCTCAAAGGACCAAAAACCCCCACAGCCATGCCCCAAAACCCTCATAGTGGCACCTGCAAAACCCCCTGCCCACACCCCTAAAATCCATGCCCCCAAAAACCCTACAGTCACGCCCCAACCCCTCTCAGAGTTATGCCTGCAAAACCCCCAAAGCCATGCCCACAAAACCCCCACAATCACACCCCAAAGACATAATCCAAACCCTTCCACAGTCACGCCTACAAAACCCCAACAGACATGATCCAAAACACAAGATCTCTACAGACAAGATTCAAAACTTCTAGACATGATCCAAAACCCCACCCCCCACAGACATCATCCAAAACCCCTAGACATGATCCAAAACCTCCACAGCCATGATCCAAAACCCACATCCCCACAGACATGATCCAAAACCCCTACAGACATGATCCAAAACCACCACCCCCACAGACATGATCCAAAATTCCAACAAACATGATCTAAAACCCACACAGATATGATCCAAAACCCCCTAGAGACATGATCCAAAACCCCTACAGACATGACCCAAAACCCCCATCCCCACAGGCATGATCCACAACCCCAACAGACATGATACAAACCCTCCACAGACATGATCCAAGACCACCACAGACATGACCCAAAACCCCCACAGATATGATCCCCCTAGAGACATAATCCAAAACCCCTAGACATGATCTAAAACCTCTACAGTCAAGATTCAAAACTCGTACAGACATGATCCAAAACCTCCCGAGGCATGATACAAAACACCCACAGACATGACCCAAAACCCCCACAGATATGATCCAAAAACCCTCTAGAGACATCCAAAACCCCTAGACATGATCCAAAACACCTGGAGACATGATTCAAAACCCCTACAGACATAATCCAAAACCTCCCCAGGCATGATCCAAAACACCCACAGACATGACCCAAAAGCCTTACAGATATGATCCAAAACTCCAGAGACATGATCCAAAATGCCTACAGACATAATCCAATGATTTCCTGTGTCATTCAGGTGGTATCAGTCTCTCACTGAACATGTTCCTGTGACTGATCAGCAGGCTGTGAAGTGGGTGGGAGGTATTGTTCAGTATCATCCTTATTTTGGACAACATTCACCACTCCTACACTATTGTCAGTGGGTCCAGCTCCATCCTCACAACTTTACTGGCCTTGCGAATAAGTTTGTTCAGTCTGTTGGCATCTGCAAAACTCAGGCTGCTGCCCCAGCATGCAACAGCATAGAGGATAGTGCTGGCCACAACAGTAGAACATCCTGAGCAGATGTCCGGCAGATGTTAAATGACCTTAGCCACCTCAAAAAATAGAGACAGCTCTGTTCCTTCTTGTGAACAGTGGTAGTGTCTGCTCAAACCATATGATGAAGGAATCCATAGCAGCCCAATACCCCGTCTCCCCACCACCACTGATACCTCCAACTACAGAAGAGTCATCAGAAAACTTGGGAAGATGGCAGGTCTCTGTGCAGTAGCTGAAGTCAGTTGTGTAGAGGGTGAAGGGGGAGAGGATGGTCCCTTGTGGTGCTCCAGTGTTGCTGACCACCATGTCTGAGACACAGTGCTGCAAGCACACATGCATCCACCTGCATCGCAGTCAGCTTCTCATCCAGTAGGGTGGCCTGATGGTATTGAATGCACTGGAAAAGTAAAAAAAAAACATGACTCTCTGTGTTCACCGGCTTGTCCAGGTGGGTGTAGGCATGGTTAAGCAGGTAGATGATGGCATCCTCGACTCTGAGACAGGGCTGGTAAGCAAACTGAAGGGGGTCCAGATGTGGTCTAACCATGGGTCAGAGCTGATCCAGAATGAGTCTCTCGAGGGTCTTCATGACAAGTCAGTTCCACAGCTCTGTAATCCTGGGGGCCACTGGGATGTGGTGTCTTTGCTACAGGAACAAGGCATGCCATCTTCTACAGTTCTGGGATCCTCTTTATACTCAGACTCATCATGAAGATGACATGCAAGACTCCACAGAGCTGGGGGGCACAGGCTTTAAGGACATGAGGGCTCACCCCATCCCGTCCTTCTGCCTTGCCTAAGTGGAGTCTTTTCAGCTGTCTCTGAACCTGAAATTGACTGGTGGGGGAGGGGTGTTAGGTTTATCACATGAGACAAAGGGGCAATAAGTAGAGGGAGAGACAGTTGTGTGGCAGGGGGTTTCAGACTTGCTCCTGACAATTTAGAAGGGGGATGAACAGTAGCCACAGTGTTGAATCTGTTAAAAAACAAATTCTGCTCATTGGCCCTGTTCTCACTGCCCTCAGCTCCTCTGCAGTTGGATTGCCTAAAATCAGTGATGGTCTTCATGCCACTCCAAACTTCCCTCATGTTGTTCTGCTGGAGTTTCCACTTTTATGGTCCAAAACCCCCACAGACATGATTTAAAACCCCTAGACATAATCCAAAACCCCAACAGACATGATCCAAAGGCCTTACAGACATGATCTAAAACCCCTACAGTCATGACCCAAAACCAGGGAAACTCTTCTGTGAAGGGTGGAGTTTATTATAACAGTAACACAGAGGATAAATCTGGAATGATGTTCAGACTGTGCATATGTACACTGTGTGCACAATTATTAGGCAAGTTGTATTTTTGAGGATTAATTGTTATTGTATATACGGTGCTCTTGGTCAATCCAAAATGTTAACAAACCTTCAAACCTGAACATTTAAGTAGTAAAAGTGAAGTTTTGGCTCTTAAGAGAATATCTATATGTTCACCATTTTTAGGCAAATATTAGTGTGCAGAATTATTATGCAACTAAATGAAAAACAAAGATTTTCCATCTCACTTGTTTATTTT
>JAOUQZ010074871.1:0-18043 GCA_028564935.1 Neosilurus hyrtlii
GATCTGCACTCAGTGACTGTAAAGATGACTTTTCGCTGCTGGTGATATAGACTCTCTTGTTGCAGTTATTTAGGACTCATAGTTGTACTATAATCAACCAGACTACATTTTGGACTGTAATTAAATTTTTCTTGTTGGTATTTTATGGTTCACCCAAATGAGCATGGGTTTCCCTCGTGGGCCTGGTTCCACTTAGGGTTTCTTCCTTGTGTCAACTGAGGGAGTTTTTCCTTGCCACTGTCGCCACGGCGTGGCTTATTAGAGATGTGAAGGGGTTGTATAATTTTTTTTTAAATTCCTCCCTAATTTAATTTTACTATGTAAAGCTGCTTTGTAACAATGTCAGTTGTAAAAAGCGCTATACAAACAAAACTGAATTAAATTGAATATATATATATATATATATATATATATATATATTTATATATGTATAAATATATTCAATTCAGTTTTGTTTGTATAGCGCTTTTTACAACTGACATTGTTACAAAGCAGCTTTACATGGTAAATTTTATCCCAACAAGCCTGTTTCGTGGCTGCCCACTCATCAGGGGATTTATTAAGAACATTTTTTTTACTACAGTTTATATACAGTCAGCATCGTTTGCATGGTGTGCTTGAATTTATACAGTGTGAAATTTTACATACATCCTCTGTATTCTATATAATGATATGTGCTCATAACTTATTCATTAATAAAAACATTTTGAGTAAAAAAAAAATAATAATAATAATAATTTCAATCTGCAGATTGTTTTGTTTTTATTATGTTTTTATTTAAGGTTTTTAAATATTCATATTTTTTCATTAAGATTTGATTAGAAGCAATGCTTTGTTAAATATTATTATTCACTTAAATTTATTTTACATCATTTAAACAAGTTTAAGTTCTTTGGCTAAAATAACAATACATTTCTAATATATATTTTTATAATAAGCAAAGAATATTTACTAAAATGATGTAGTGTCCATTTTACCCATTATATTTTTTTTTGTGTTTAGTTCAGGTTTAAACAGAATAATATAACATTTAGGTGTAAATATACAGAATAGTAGAGCAAAACTGGAGGCCAAAATAGCAAATATCTCCACAGCTACAGTAAATTTTCCAGGAGAGCTGACATAAGCTGGAATGAAAGTTATCCACACAGCACAGAATATGAGAATGCTAAATGTGATAAATTTGGATTCATTGAAATTGTCTGGCAACTTTCTAGCTAGAAAAGCCAAAACAAAGCACAGAAAAGCAAGAACTCCTATATAACCCAACACGACCCAGAAACCTATAGCTGAGCCAACATTACATTCTAGTATGATCTTTTCTTTGTAGTACTTCATGTTGTTGTAGGGGAAAGGAGGAGATAGAGTTAACCAAATTACACAAATAAGGACTTGTATGAGAGTGAAGACAAGAACACTGAGCCTCTGCTGTAGAGGCCCAAACCATTTCATGATATTACTGCCTGGAATTGTAGCTCTGAAAGCCACTAATACAACGATAGTTTTTCCCAGAACACAGGAGATACAGAGGACAAAAGTAATCCCAAACACAGTGTGGCGCAACATACAGGACCACTGAGAGGGCTGTCCAATGAAAGTAAGTGAACAGAGGAAACACAGAGTCAGGGAGAACAGCAGCAGGAAGCTCAGCTCAGAGTTGTTGGCTTTAACAATGGGAGTGTCCTTTTCTATTAGAAATAAAATAGCTACTAACACAGTTAATGTAGCTCCAAATAAGGAAAAAAGTACCAGTACTATCCCCATAACCTCTGTAAATGAAAGAAACTCTACAACCTTTGACACACATTTATCTCTGATATTATTTGACCAAAATTCTCCTGGACACTGCTCACAGTTATTTGAATCTGAAAAATAACAATGGTTATCATCATTAAAATGAAAAAGTGTGTCTTTTATTTACGAATACCACTGTTCAGGCACTGAATCCTAAATAATAAAAAGAGAATACACAATGAACAGTTAACTTGTCTTTGAAATTTGGTAATTCTGAAATTACCTGTCTGGTTACTGAACTCTCCCACTGCACAAGGTATACAGTCATAGCAGCATTTAGGCCTTCCATTTTGTGCAGCTTTCCTGCTTCCTGAAGGACAGCTCTCACTGCATACAGACCTTGGCTTCTATGAGGAACATATTGTTGAAACCTTTGGATTATAAAGGTACTATTTAACATTTCCATGTATAAATAATAATTGTTTGTAATAATGGAATCCAAGCTGCTTAGCAGACTTGTAATTTTTATTTATTTATTCTTTTTTACTTTTAAGCACTATAGTAATGAATGCACAAACATGTTTTATGTACATATTTCATGAGATACATGTTTGCAAAAAATTAAACAAAAACATGAAACTGCTCTGATAATAATACTAATAATAATAATCAAAGGTTTGCAATATATCTACCTCATTTTTTTCTCCAGCCCAGACTATATCTTCAGCTTTTAGTACCAATTGTTGTTCATTTGGGAGAGAGGCATCATAATAGCCAATAACTTTAAAATACGTTTTTCCATTAAAACCTCGTTGCAAGTTCAATACATCATATTTTGCAGCCTTTGCCCCAGTGCTGTCAAACCAAACTCGTTCTCCTAAATTATTGGTAAAATTTACCTTTTTTAGCGACTTAACAACCTTTCAATAGAAAAGAAAACAAGTGTTTACTTAAGTATAATATCAGGTATGGGTATGTCTTGCTTTCCTGTTTTTACCTGCCATGGTTGTATTGTTTTGTTTTTCTCACAGCTCTGGTTTTCTGTGCAACTTAAAAGACTATGAAGAGAATGTGCCAGAGCATAAACTGCATTGTAGACATTAATTGCATATCTCAATTCTGATATATCATCACTGTAGTGTTGAAATTTAATAATATCGTCATACTTGCTGCAGTTGTTTTCAGTTTGAGAAATGTCTCCTTTTGCTTTCATGCAAGGGACTGCTGTTTGCCAAAATTCAGTGACAGCATAGTCAGAAAAACTATCAATATTCAGTATCTCCGTATCCAAACCAATAGCTCCAGCCAATATGTTGTAAGTTGCTGGTGTTACCACATCATCAGTATTCATCATCCATGCAATCCATGCACCAATAATCTGGTAGCCAGTGAGATTGTTTAGCATCAGATGGTGTGTTAAAATACTTGTGTCATAGTATGAGAGATATAAAATAATTACTTTGGCTGTGCCTTTCTTAATAATTTTAACCACTTCAATCATTTTGTCAGGATCTGACCGGTGAAATTTCTCAGAATACTCAACGCATATTCCCTGCTCTTGTGCTGCATCCAGAAATACTGCAATTCCATTATTGCCATAGTCATTATCACTGTACACAGCTCCCACCCACGACCAGCCAAAGTGCTTTACCAAATATGCCAGTGCTCTACCATGATAATAGTCACTCGCTATCGTCCTGAAGAAGGAGGGGTACTCTTTTCTGTTGCTTAAACATTCACATACAGCAGCATAACTTATCTGAGGACAGATAAAAAATAATCATAATAATGTTATTTAAAGAATATTTCTTTAGAGTGGGGTTGCTTGGTCCATGCAAAAAACAATTAGACAGGACCATGTTCTAACATACAAAATACCATGTCAAACTAATAAATATGCAAAAAGTAAATAAATACATTAAAAAAATTACAAAAAAAAATGTCTAACCATGATACGTATACTACAAATTCAATAATGTACTAATGCCACAATGATGATAATGGGAAGAGTAGCATTTATTCACTTGGCTTAACCACTCTATCCTGGTCATGTTTGAAATAGAAAAATGATGGAACCAACATGCCCATTTTTGAACACAATTACTATAATCATTATCAGTGTTAGTATTGGGTCTCGAAGTAAAACTAATCTTAAGTTTAAATGTCATGTAAAATTGGACTGGTGAGCAGAGCTACATATCAAAATACTCCCATATCTGGTACTGTTGAATAAATTCAAACATAGTTATACAAATTTGTTGTAGATAGTAAATGTAGACAAGTGTGTCATGAACAAATTAAGAGTAAGTTGTAACTATTACATGCATTGTTTGATTTAATGATTAAAATAATTGATCCTTACCACTGGGATGTTGAAAGTTCCAGTAGTTTTTGTAAGTGTTATAGAAGGAGTAGACTCTGACTCTCCTATAATGGCCTGTACTACTGCCTGTCCAGAGCATGCACCATCTGCTGTTTCATCCTGACCATTCAGTAAAGCCATAATTGCCTTCATAGATAAAAAGCTTGAAAGACAATTGTCATAAATTGTGTAACCAATTGAGATATTTGGAAGTAAGATGTTGCTTTTGTTGATTTCATCAATTGCAAAAGTCATGATCTGAGCACGGCGGAATTCATTAAGGTCAATTCTACAAATATACATAAAAGTTGTATGAAATTGACATTTTATTACTTATGAAATTAAAAATAGGCATTCTAATAAGAAATAGACATGATGTATAATATTACACATTCCCTAATATGATTGTAAACTAGCAAAATTGCCACGATGACAAACCTTAAACAGGTTAACGGTTGAGGTTTTTCAGTATATTCCAGGGACTGCATCTGTGCACCCCGATGTATTGAAAAGATAGCTCCAATTATCACATCTCCATCTTTGTAAAACAGAGGATCTGCTGGGTTTTCAAGAATATAGCAATTTTCTCCTTTTGCCAAGCTCAGAGAAAGGGGTATTACAAGGAATAACATCACAAACTGTATCCAGTGTTTTTAAAAGACGACTCCTCAAACTATCCCACCTGCGTTTATTTAAACACATGCACTGGGTATCCTGGGTATCACTGGGTATGCCCATTTAGTTTAAACAAATCAGAGAAGTGGTGGCTTTGTGATGTCACTGAGAGAATGGATACTTGTAACCTTCAGTTCTATCTCAGTAATATGTGGTTATGTGATGTGTGTGTGTGTGTGTGTGTGTGTGTGTGTGTATATATATAAAAACATATACATATATAGCTATTGTTGTTCACATGTGGCCTCTTGGTTTGCATGCGCTGTGAAACTGTAAGCAGTAGTGGGGGCTGTACAATAAATGAGAATTAGTTGGCTTATCTAGGTCCCTTCAGGATCTCTGTTTGAACTGCTTTAAAACTTGCAATAATAGGGGGATATATGGTTTATTTGACCTCCGTGACAGCAGCTAGATGCATATACAATATAATAATGATAATAAGAAGAAGATGAAAAAGAACAACAACAAAATAATGAATTCATTGCAGGTCTGCTAGAGCAATCCCAGCTGATCCAGTCCCAAAGGCAGGGTACATGCTAAACAGGCTACCGAAGAAAAAAAAACAGACATAACCAACCGTTTACTCTGATGGGAAATTTAGAATATGCAGTTGCCCTAATAGTTACACATAAATGGCCCTGGCGGAAAATTCTAAGACCTTCTTGCGATGAGGCAAGAGGGCTAATCACTGTACCACTGTATGTCAATAATAACTATAAAAGCACTCAGAGAGCGCAGACCTCTGCCAAAGCCGCGGACCTGGATCCTGGATTTCCTGGATCCCTATTATAATCTGGATCATGGCCAAACTCTAATCAATTGCTCCTTGTAACATTTCCCAGCTATCCTTAAAATTTGATGTTTGAACTTTTTTAGTAATGTTTCTAACAGAAGGAAAAACAAACCAACACAGATGAAAACATAAATTCCTTGCTGGAGGTAATAAAAGTAATAAAAGATCTTATTTTAAATATGTATCACCCCTTCATGGTTAAATATAATATTACTCTCAATAAAAGCTATTTTGGAGAATAGCCACCAGGGGATAGAGAAAAACAAAAAAAATACTCTTTAAAAATCTCCTGCATCTGGACAATAATCTGGATCCCTGCCAGAATTTAATCAATTATAACCTTATCATTTGTGACTCATCCTGAAAATTTCATCAAAGTCCGTTCATAACTTTTTGATTAATGTTGCTAATAGACAGACAAACAAACAAACAAACCAATGCCAGTGAAAAAATGCCCTCCTTGGCAGAGGTAATAATAATAAGAAGAAGAAGAACGGTGGGTGGCTCAGTTGTTCAATGGTTAGCACCTTCACCTTACAGTACGTAGATAAGATGTAAGATAAGATCAAAATAAGACAAAAACTTAAGTGTCACACCATCAGTGCAATACACATTATACCTCCCTGTATTTCTTGCACCTTCCCAGTCATATGACTGAGTACACTTGTGTCAAATGATCACATTGCACCTTAGCCTAATTCTTGTTTTTTTATGATAATGTTTTGACCAGTATTTTGCTCTGTTGACCTTGACTTTAGATAAGCCTTTAGAATGTAAGTTAGCCCATGAACTCTTTTAGTTTTTACTTTGTCAAATGACTTGGTATGATTTCAATCAACTGTTTTATCTGCAAATTCATCCACTTGTTCTCACAGTCTCATTCCACATAGTCATGAAAATGTAATTAAAATACAAAGCTTAATTTACTTACCAATCAAATAAAAACTAAGTAAGTAAAAGAAAAATATGCTAAACAAATTCAAAGCAAAATTTTATACATGAATGCAGAGTGGCATCTATTTTAATATTGTTAATTTTTTTCTGCAATTTGTATTTATTTACATTTTATATTTACAGCATTTATCAGACGTTTACAGCATTCTTATCCAGAGCGACTTACAGAAGTGTTTTAAAATCACTATGGCAGCAGCAGCAGCCTATGCAGTGAGGTCCAGATGTCCCTCTCCCCAGCTACTTCTTCCAGCTCTTCCGTGGGGTACGGTAAGGCATTCCCAGATGATCTGAGAGACATAGTCCCTGCAGCATGTTCTGGATCGAACCTGGGGTCTCTTCTCAGTTGGTCATGCCCAAGACACCACACCAGGGAGGCATTCAGGAGGCATTCTAATCAGATGCCTGAGCCACCTCAACTGGCTCCTCTTAATGTGGCAGTGCAGCGGTTCTAACTCCGAGCACATCCCGGATGACATAACTTCTCACCCTATCTCTGAGGGAGAACCCTGCCACCCTGCAAAGGGAGCTCATTTCAGCCACTTGAATTCACGATCTTGTTCTTTTGGTCTACCCAACGCTCGTGACCATAGGTAAGGAAAGGAACGTAAATTGACTGGTATATTGAGAGCTTTGCCTTTCAGCTCAGCTCCTTCTTCACCACAAAGGACCGGTACAAGCTACACTTTACAGCGGAGACAGCATTGATCTGCCTGTTAATCTCCCAGTGAGTCCTTACCTTACTCATTAACAAGACCCCAAGATACTTAACCTCCTTCAATTGGGCAGGACCTCATTCCAGATTGGGAGAGTGCGTTCCATCCTTTTCTGGCTGAGAACCAGGGCCTCGGACATGGAGGTGCTGATCCTTCTCTTGGCCACTACGCACTCAGCTGCACATTGCTCCAGCAAGAGCTGGAGGTCCCGGCCTATGAAGCCAAAAGGACAACATCATCTGCAAAAATCAGAGACAAGAACCTATGGCCACCAAACCTGAACCCCTCAACACCCTAGCTGTGCCTAGAAATTCTGCCCATAAATATCCTGAACAGAACTGGTAAACAATAGACAGTCTTGGTGGAGTCCAACCCCCTGGAAACAAATTCAACATGTTACCAATGTGGACCAAGCTCTGGCTCTGGTAATACAGAGACCAAATGGCCCATGGCAATGGGTCTGGTGTACGATATTCCTGGAGCACACCCCACAAGATAGCCCAAGGAATACGGTCAAAAGCCTTCTACAAGTCCACAAAGCACATGTAGACAGGTTGGGCAAACTCACATGCTCCAGGATACACAGTGTGTAAAGTTGGTCGAGAATGCTGCGGCTGGGACAAAAACGATATTGTTCCTCAGGAATCCGAAGTTTAACTATCTGTTGGATCCTCCTCTCCAGTACTCTTGAATAGACTTTCCCAGGTAAGCTGAGGAGTGTGATTCCATGATAGTTGAAACACACTCTCTGGTCCCCCTTTTTACAAAGGGGAGTTATCACCCCGGTGTGCCAATCCAAAGGTATGGTCCCTGATGACAAGTCAAGACAATCCTACAACATTCAGAGCCATGAGGTATTCAGGGCAGATCTCATCCACCCCCAGACCCCTGCCAATGAGGAGCATTCTCGACCAGCTCTACACACTGTGTATCCTGGAGCATGTGAGTTTGCCCAACCTGTCTACATGTGCTTTGTGGACTTGTAGAAGGCTTTTGACCGTATTCCTTGGGCTATCTTGTGGGGTGTGCTCCAGGAATATCGTACACCAGACCCATTGCCATGGGCCATTTGGTCTCTGTATTACCAGAGGTACCTTGGTGACCTCAGCTCCAGTAATGGGCAGACCGCCTTCCGAACCCCCAGAGTCTTCCTTTTCCACAGAGAGCCTGTGGGTGGGATTAAGGAGGTCCTTGAAGTATCCCTTCCACCTCTCAGCAACTTCCCCAGTCGAGATGAGCACCTTCCCACTTCCACTGTAAATAGTGTTTGTGGAGTACTGCTTCCCCCTCTTGCGGAAGCGGATGGTGGTCCAGAACCTTTTTGAGGCCAACCCGAGTGATCTTTTTCCAGGCCATCACCAAACTCCTTCTACACCCAAGATTTTGCATTGGTGACAGCCTGGGGTGCAGAACATTTGGCCTGTCCGAACCCGTAAGCTGCCTCGGAAGTCCCACAAGCCAAAAAGACATAATAAGCCTCCTTCGTCAGCTTGACGACCCCCTCACTGCAGGTGTCCACCACTTGGTTCATGGGTTTCCCCATGACAGGCACTGATGACCTTCTGGCCACACCTCCAGGCTGCAGTCTACATAAATGAGACATGGAACATGGTCCATTCGGACTCTATGTCCTTGGCCTCCATTGCGATGTGGATGTAGCTCTGCTGGAGGTGGGAGTTGAAGGTCCTTCTGACAGGATACTTTGCCAAATATTCCCAGGAGACTCTAACTACATGTTTGGGTCTCCCAGGTCTAGTGGGTGGCCTCCCCCACCATTGTAGCTAGCTCACCACCAGGTGGTGATCGGTTGACAGCTCAGCTCCTCTCTTCACCGAGTGTCCAGAACATGTGGGCTCAAGTCTGATGACATGACTACAAAGTCAAACATTGAATCTGCAGCCCAGGATGTCCTGGTGCCAAGTGCACTTATTTATACCCTTATGTTCATTATCACCAAATTGTGATGAA
Organism: Neosilurus hyrtlii; assembly: GCA_028564935.1. Lineage (NCBI taxonomy): Eukaryota > Metazoa > Chordata > Actinopteri > Siluriformes > Plotosidae > Neosilurus > Neosilurus hyrtlii. Next base: position 9,200 of record JAOUQZ010074871.1, read on the forward strand.
CACAGACATCCATTGACACACCATTTGGGTTTACATTGGAGAGGCTGTACCTACTAATCACACCCTTTCAGATCATTGCCCACATGGGCGTTGAAGTCTCCCAGGATGTCAAGGGAGTCCCCAGGGGAGCACCCTCTAATACACCACCTAAGGACTCCAAACAGGGTGTGTATTCTGAACCATCATTTGGTACATGAGCACAAACAATTGTCAGGACCCAAGGAGGGTGGAAGGGGGCTACCCTCTTATCAACCATGGAGAACCCAACATGTGGGCTTTGAGAGAGGGGGGCAACAAGGATGCCCACACCGGCTCACTGCCTCTCCCTATGAGCAACTCCAAAATGATTCAAGGTCCAGTCCCTCTCCAGATGTGTGTTTATAGAGTCCAAGCTATGTGTCAAGTTGAGCCTGACTATATCTAATCAGTATTTCTCAACCTCACACACCAGTTCAGGCTTCTTCCCCACTAAAGAGGTGACCTTATCATGTCCTAATGATTCTATGCTATGTTGTCAAGGGCATTATGCCACTGCTAGGGTCACTCAAGGCAAACAGGTCCTAGGTAAAGGTCCAGACTAAGTGTGGTTCAGAAGACCCCTATGGATAGAAAAACAAGTATCCAGTTTCCCTTACTTGAACATGGGTTACCAGGGTCCCTGGGTTACCAGGGAGGGGCTCCAAGGTAAGTGCCTGGCAGTTGGGCTCCGCCTGAAAAGGAGACATTGTTTTTGCTTATGCACCAAATGATGGTTCAGGATACCCACCCTTTTTTTAGTCTGCCGGCCCTCTGGTCTGGTCTGGTCTTGTTGGACTTTTATGCTCATCACAGTTTGCCCATCAGGAACACCACGTTCGAACATAAGGGTGTCCAAAAGTGCACTTGGCAACTGGGACACCCTAGGCCACAGTTTGATGATCGACTTTGTAGTCGTGTCATTGGACTTGCGGCTGCATATTCTGGACACTCAGGTGAAAAGAGTAGCTGAGCTTTCAACTGATCAGCACCTGGTGGTGAGCTGGCTCCAATAGCATGAGAGGCTGCCTTCCAGACCTGGGAGACCCAAGCATGTAGTTAGAGTCTCCTGGGAATGTTTGGCAGAGTCTGCTGTCAGAAGCACCTTAAACTCCCACCTCCAGCTATAACCATATCCCAAAGGAGGCAGGGGTCATGGAATCATGACTCCGCTATTGAGGCAGCAGCTAATAGCTGTAAATGCCACCTGATGTGGCATTTTGGGCATGTCCAACTGGGAAGAGTTTCCGGGACAACCCAGAACACACTGGAAGGACTTTGTCTATGCCCATATCACATCAACCTATTAAGTGATTTTAATCATTTATGCCTTACATTAATCCAATAAATATACAGATTGTTTTGTGAAAGGAACAGGAAATCGTAAATTTATTTGTACTTTTTACTGCTATTAAAAGGCAAACATATCCATTTGAGGCTAGACAAAAACACAATCATGTAACATCAAATTCTGGATCAAATAAATTAGCAAAAAATTATGAAAAATGCTTAAATAACTGAATATACACAAAATTCAGGTATTAAAGCAGCTTTCAGGCAATTTATAAAATTTTTAATTTATAAATCAAAAACTGAAGAATCCTTTAAAATCTTCTAAAAAAGAAAATGAAAATAATTTGCTAGCAGTAGTAAGAAATTTCAGACACCCTTGGTATACAAAGGTAATCAAAAGCTCTATTAGGACTCATAGTTAGCAATGTCTGCTTCATCATGAACTGTTCATCATATTTCTTGCAATGATACACCATACACCATGACGTGCTTAACAAGACTCTACCATGTAGAAACTGTTGTTAACACGAACATGAAGAAAAACATTTTAGATGAATTATTAATTCAATGTCATTGCTATACCAACAATGTTGTTACTGACCATCTAGAAAATTGCTGGACCCAGAGTTCATCAAAGAGCCAATCATGTATGAAAGTGAAACATTATGGTTTAAGGTCACCCTCAGTACATAGGTATTACGAAGCTAGGTAAGATAGGTGAGAATATTACCACATTAAAATGTCAACAGGTTATGTCTCCCTACTATATTTCAAACCAACAGGTGGCTCAGATTTCTCACCATAGCGTTGATAACAGACTGTTTTCTGACCATTTGATGAATGAGCTGCCCTATAAAATAGCTTACTTGTGTTAGGAAGAGATAAGGCAGATGGACCCAAAAAGCAGGACAGACACAGGAGTGGGCAGAAGTAAAGTCCTTTTATTGAGGATGATGAAGGTCATAAGGTACTAGAACTTAGAGAATACTGTGAGCAAACTAGACGAGAACGCTGTGACGGCACATGGCGATCACCAGGCGACTCTCACGAACCGGCTTGAGCCTGCTGACATGTAAAGTGGGGTGTACATGAAGAGACCTGGGGAGCTTTAAACGCACAGAGATGGGGTTAATAAGCTTGGAGACAGGGAATGGTCCAACAAACCTGGGGGCCAGTTTTCTGGACATGACGTGTAGGGAAAGATCTTTGGTGGACAACCAGGCCCGCTGCCCCGGGGTGTAAGTAGGTGCCGGTTGGCGTCGTCGATCCACTGCAGACTTCATGCGTTCCTGCCCCCTGAGGAGCATCAACCTGGCTGCCGCCCAGATCTTAAGCACTCGCTCAATGTGGCCTGGTTCTGCGCCACCAGGCATCTAAGGCACGTCTCCAGTTCTTGTTTAGTCGCTCTGTCTGACCATTGGTCTCTGGATGGTAGCTGGAGGAGAGACTGATGGTGGCCCCGAGGCAGCGACAAAACTCTTTCCAGAAACGGGAGATGAACTGAGGCCCACGATCAGACACGACATCTGTGGGAAGGCCGTGAATACGAAAGACCTGGGAAATGAGGGTACGGGCGGTCTCCTTGGCTGAGCGTAGCTTTGGTAAGGGAATGAAGTGGGTCATTTAAGAGAACCTGTCGACCACAGTCAGTACCACAGTGTTCCCCCTCGAGGGGGGCAGACCTGTAATGAAGTCCAGGAAGATGTGGGACCACGGGCGATGTGGCACTGGTAATGGGTTGAGGAGACCCGCCTGTACCTGTCTCGAAGCCTTGCTTCTGGCGCACCTTGAATAAGCCAACGAGGAGCCAGCTTACGAGTCTTCACCTTCAGGGGGAGATTCTGGGCACACAGTCATACTCTTATCCCAGGCCATTGGGGGTGGGTGGATCCAAGAAGCCGATTTGCTTGTGCCTGGTAACTGTGGGATGATCGGAAGAGTGCCACCCGTACCTGCTTCCAGGTCAGTCTGCAGAGCTGCACAAACTTAGAGCCGAAGGCACCCCAATGTCCTCCTCCTGTTCAGGAAACAGAAGTGGTGAAAAACAAAATAACCACTGAAATGTCTTCAAGGTGTTGTAAGCATACTCCGCCTCTGCATCTGTCCATTGGACTCAGGGTGGAATCCTGGTGACAGGCTCATGGTAGCCCCTATAAGATGGCAAAAGGCTCGCCAAAAGCTGGGGACAAACTGAGGACCACCAGCTGAGAGGAGTGTCCCTACTGGAGAATTTGAGAATGGAACACTCCGGGAACAGAGCCTTTTTGAAGGTCTCCTTCTGGGGCCTTGATCCCTTTGTTGTGCTTGCTGGACCTAAGCTACTATTCCCCACCACACTGGAGCCACAATCTTCATGTGTGGAAGGACAGGCTCAGAGACCCCCTCTTGGACCTCGGACTGGAATTGGTGGGACAGGGCATCGGGCTTAGTATTCTTGGAACCTGGGCGATGGGAAAGACAGAAGTCAAAATTATCAAAGGACAATGTCCTATTGTGGGTTGAGACATCTGGCTTGCTGAATATATTTTAAGTTCTTATGATCGGTCTACATGACAAAAGGCAGTTGAGCTCTCTCAAGCCAGTGCCGCCACTCCTTAAGAGCTAACTTGACTGCTAGCAACTCACAGCCTCCAATGCTGTACCTCCTCTCTGCTGGAGTTAATTTCTGAGAAAAGAAGGCACAGAGGTGCAGTTTTTCATCTGCAGACCTTTGCGACAGGCTTGCCCTCACTCCAACATCTGAGGCATCAACTTCCACTAGAAATTGCCATGATGGACCAGGAAGAGTCAGTATAGGTGCAGATGTGAATAGCACCATGAGCTGTTTGAAGGCTTCCTCTTCTTCAGGAGTCCAGAAGAATGGAGAGGCAGACTTGCAAGTCAACTTGGAGATAGTAGTTGCCACAGTGCTGAAGTCACAGATGAACCTCCTGTAAAAATTAGCGAACCCCAGAAATCTCTGTGTCTCCTTAATGGAAGTTGATGTAGGCCAGTCATTAATCGCCTTCGTCTTGATGGGGTCTATCTGGACACTTCTTGGCTTGATGACAAAGCTTAGGAAAGAGACCTCAGGCACATGGAAGACACACTACACTGGCTTGACAAACCGGTTATTTCTGAGGAGTCAGAGTAAAACTTGTCTAACATGCTGGATATGTTCTTTCAGGGATTTAGAAAATATCATCCAAATAGACAAACACAAACCTGTCGTCACCAGAACCAGAACGTCATTTATGAGGGCCTGGAATACAGCAGGGGTGTTGGTCAACCCGAAAGGCATGGCCTGGTACTCATAGTGACCAGTTGGAGTGTCGAATGTGGTCTTGCATACATGATCACTTCTGATTTTGACAAGATGGTAGGCATTCCACAGATCCAACTTGGAAAACAGAGAGGACCCCTGCAGAAGCGCAAAAGCAAAAGTCATTAAAGGTAATTTGTACTGGTTCCTAATAGTTATTTTATTTAGCCCTGGGTAATCTATGCAAGGACACAATCACCCATTCTTCTTCCCAAAAAAAATACAAAATTTCAGCCCCTGCAGGAGAAGATGATGGACAAATGAATCCAGAGGCCAAGGCTTCTTTAATGTAAGTGTCCATGGATTCATGTTCAGAAGCAGACAGGGAGAAGATTCTACCTCTGGGGTGCATGGAACCAGGTTGCAGGTCAATGGCACATTCATATGGCTGGTGAGGAGACAACCCCATGGCCCAATGCTTAATAAAGACTTCTTTAAAGTCCAAATACTTAGGGGCAACTTTGGATAGGTAAGGAGGCTCAGTAGACTTGGAAGACTGAGGTAGTGGACTCGTGTAGAGGCAAATGGCATGACAGATGAGACCCTAAGAGAGGACAGATCCAGAGCTCCACTCCAAATGGGGATTATGCTTTTCAACCAGAGGAAGCCCAAGACTAAAGGGAACTCGGGAGAAACAATCAAATGAAAAAAGATTTTCTCTATGTGGTTTTTGATTCTTAAACAGAGTGGGACCATGGTCCTAAAAACTTGACCACTCCCCAAAGGTCATCATTCAAGGGCAGTTACACACAGGGAGACATCAAGAGAGGCAGTGGGCAACGAGAGGGTCCTGGCAAGGAACAGATCCATAAAGTTTGCCGCAGCACCAGAGTTCAAAAAGGCATGATGAGGGAGATGTTGATGGCCATTAGAATTGGTGACAGGCAGGAAAAAACTCCAAGATGAGAAGCCAGGAGATGCCTTTACCCTGTCACAGCCCTTTTTCAATTATATTGAAGAAACTGTTTTTGTTCCCCAAACTAAACAAAAATGTAAAAACACTCAGAGTTTGTTTCAGTCATCTTATTAACATAAATCATACTGAATCTACAGCCAGCACCTTTGATCTAAAGATAAGACTGCCCAATGTTAAATCTCTTACATCTAAAGCGCTCATTGTTAATGAAGTCATTACTGATCAGGAGTTTAGTGTAATGTGTTTACTAGAAACATGGATAAAACCCAATGAGTATGTAGCATTAAATGAAGCAAGTCCTCTCAGGTACAGTGATATATACACCAACCTTGTCTAAATGGCAGAGGAAGAGGCTTTAAACCTATTTATACTGATAATCTTGGCATTATACAAAAATTTAAACATACATGTAATGCATTTGAAATTCTATATACTAATGTAAGTTCCCAGAAAAATGCATATGCCCATGCAAATGATTCTTTTATTTATTATTTACCGACCCCCTGGGCCATACTCTGACTTCCTATGTGAATTTGCAGAATTAATTTCAAACCTGGTTGTTTTTTTAGTTAAGGCTTTAATTATATGTGGTGTTTTCCATGATAGTGGTACCCTGTCTAACAGTTTTAGACATTTTTACTGAAATACGCCCTCTAGGACTGCAGATTTAATCAGTATTCAGCAGAGTATAGTATACAATTGCCAGCAGTTGCTTGATTGACAGCCGGGCAAGCGGAGGCAGTGTGACCATAGGCAGAAGTGGGGCTGTCAGGGAAGGCTAACAGCAAAGGTAAAAGCTAGCCCCTACAAAACACCGCTCCCATCCATCTTCCTCTCCATCATCCGCTGCCCGGAGACTAAAATAGACCTTCTGGTCGATTTTCTTATCTAAAGGGAATTAAGGAACTGCTGCACCATTATTTTGACAGAAACCTGGCTAAACTCATCAATTCTGGATAACAATGTAAATATCGGGGGGGCTAGCTACATTCAGCACCGACAGGAACAGCGCACCCAGCTGTAAATCCAGAGGTGGTTGCTTAAGTATTTACAACAATAACAACTGGTGAAAAAATGCTACAACTGTTTTCAGTCACTGCTCATTGGACATTGAGGTAATGTCTGTGATCTGCAGACCATTTTACCTGCCCAGGGAGTTTACTGCTGTTATCATCACTGCTGTGTACGTGCCCCCCAGTGCTAACACCAAGGTGGCTATAAGTGTGCCCACTTGGAGGGCATTTTTGTTGTTGCTGGTGATATAAACCAATCAAACATAAAAGAGTCCTCCCTCATTTTCACCAGCATGTGGACTTTTCAAACAGGGCAATGAATACTCTAGACAAAGCCTACACCAATGTTGCTGATGCATTCAAGTCAGCACCAGCCCATACACTGGCTCGTCTGACCACTTATCTGTTATGCAAATTTCAGCATACAACCCCCTGTTGATCTATGCAGGTGAGAAAGTGGTCAGAGGGGGCTATGGAAGCATTGCAAGATTGTTTTGAGTGCACAGACTAGGACATGTTCGAAGAGGCTGAAACATATAACAATCAAACTGATGTTGATGAATATGCCAAGTTTGTGTCAACCTATATCAACAGATGCAGGAGAATGTGGCATGGCTTATGCACAATCATTAGCTATATGCCAACCCCCTCCTTTGTGCAATAATGACACTGACTTCCTCAGTGATTGAACAACTTTTTTGAAGGTTTGAGGCACTAAATAGTACTCCTGAATTCCTGAGAAAGAAGTCCCACTGCAAGAAGAAACAGCACTATGTCTTGCCTCAGCTGATGTACGAAGGACCCTGAAAAGAGTCAAGACCCGCAAGGCCCCGAGCCCTGACAACATTACTGAATGAGTGCTCAGGGAATGTGTTGATTAGCTGGTTTGTGTCCTAACAGACATCTTTAACACCTTGCTGAGCCAAGCCAAAGTCCCGTTGTGCTTCAAGACTGCAAAAATGATTCCAGTGCCCAAAAAGACCCATATTGCTTCACTAAATGATTAGTGGTGGGCCTCATCAAAGATGACAACAACCTGGCCTACATAGAGGAGGTGGAGCAGCTGGTGAGATGGTGTGAAATCAACAACCTGATCCAGAATACTGACAAGACCAATAAGATCATTGTGGACCTCAGAAAGATCCAGCCCAGCCATGCTCCTCTTCGCATCAACAATATGTCCATGGAGGTGGTTAGCAAAACCAAGTTCTTGGGGGTGCGCATCACAGACAACCTCACTTCGTCTGTGAACACTGCGTCTCTGGTTAAGAGGGCACAGCAGCACCTGCACTTTCTGAGACGGATGAAGAGAGCCCATCTGCCCCTGCCCATCCTTAATCTGTTCTTCAGTTCTGTAGAAAGCATCCTCACTAACTGCATCTCTGTGTGGTGTGGAGCATGCACTGCTGCGGACTGGAATTTTGAGTTTGTTTATTATTCTCACGTTACCAGGTGAAAATAAACAAGTGAAATGGCGAAATCTTTGTTTACATTTAGTTGCATAATAAATCTGCACAGTAATAGTTGCCTAATAATGGTGTGCATATAGATATTCTCTTAAGAAAGCCAAAAATTCACTTTTACTACCTAAATGTTTAGGTTTGAGGGTTTGTTAATATTTGGGATTGACCAAAAGCACTGTATAGTTGTACAAATACAATTATTCCTCAAAAATACTCAATGTTAAAATTAAAAATATCCGGCAAAACATTTATTCACTAAAATTAAAGTCAGATATGTCATTAACTAAAACGGTACATAATAATATATGGCTAGATCAGCAAATAGATTGTTTTGGCCCCATTCAAGGGACAGAACTAATCTCTCTAATTTCCTCTTCTAAATCAACCTGTGTGCTAGATCCAGTACCTACATGTTTCTTTAAAGGATTTAGGTACAATGGTTCTAGTAGTACCTGTTTAAACAGTTTTTTTTCCAGCAGTTATTATATCTCTGATTAAAACCTGACCTCGACCCATATCAGGTGTCCAAATTTAGAACATCAAACCTCCCTTTTATCTCCAAGATCTCAGAAAAAGCTGTAGAGCAGCAGTTATGTTCAAATCTTTGTAGGATTAACATTCATGAAATGTATCAGTCAGAATTTAGGCCTCATCATAGCAGAGACAGCACTTGTTAAAGTGGTAAATGATTTACTGCTGGCCTCTGACCATGGCTGTGTCTTCCTGCTTGTGTTACTTTTTACATTGTTATGCTGATGATACACAGTTACAGTTGTGTTCAAAATTATTCAACCCCCAATGCTGTAAAGGGCTTTAGGGACTATAGTGTACATTTGGAATTTT
>JAOUQZ010075006.1:0-18022 GCA_028564935.1 Neosilurus hyrtlii
AATGGAGGCGGTGAGAGCGGAGACCCTGAGAGCGGAGGCCCTGAGATCGGAGGCCCTGAGATCGGAGGCGCTGAGATCTGAGAACCTGAGAATGGAGGCGCTGAGAGCGGAGACCCTGAGATCGGAGGCCCTGAGAGCGGAGACCCTGGGAATGGAGGCGCTGAGAGCGGAGGCGCTGAGAGCGGAGGCGCTGAGATCGGAGACCCTGAGATCGGAGGCGCTGAGAGCGGAGGCGCTGAGAGCGGAGGCGCTGAGAGCGGAGGCGCTGAGATCTGAGAACCTGAGAGCGGAGGCGCTGAGAGCGGAGACCCTGGGAATGGAGGCGCTGAGAGCGGAGGCGCTGAGATCTGAGAACCTGAGAGCAGAGGCGCTGAGAGCGGAGGCGCTGAGAGCGGAGACCCGGCTGTGTAGAAACTCATAGCGTTGCAGGGTGTTAACTGAATTATTGGTCATACATGAAAATCGGGAGTGGAACAGCTGTTCAGTTCTGTCCTCTGGATTGTAAGAACTATAGCACTTTTATTATTGTTTTCAAATTCTTAAAGCTACTTTATAGCTGGTTAGCACAGCGCTAGCTGTTTAGCTGAAGGCCTGCTCCGTTTTGTAGCAAATCCCTGTATCAACTGTTACAGAGTCCTGACTGAAGAAACTGCCGTTAGCAGCACCTCTTACTTGTTAGCGGAACTAGCCAGCGGCACTCCTGGCTCGCACCGACTGCGTACATCGGCTTTAATCCGTACTGAAGACTGAAGGCCCACTCCTCGTGAAAAGCCGGTGCAGGGGCAGTTTCAACATTTCAATTATTCCTTCTTTTCACAGCATCAGTCTTGAATAAACGTCAGAAAATGCTGTTCATCGTTAGCTTTTATCTTAGAACAAGTCACAAATACTTTATTTTTCCCCTCTGTAGTGCAGTTTTGGGGTGCAGAATATGAGCAAGAATCCTAGGAGTAAATTAGCCAATCAGAGCGTATAATTGCTTCTATCCATGATCCAATGACAGACATGGATTTCAGATATTTTCTATGAAGAGTGGCAATACTTCTGAAGCTCAGCGTACATCTGTGTAATGAGTTTGTGTGTGTGTGTGTGTGTGTGAGAGGGACAGGAAGAGAGACAGAGGAATGAGAGGGGAGCAGCTGTGTTGTTTGGGACGTGTTTGTATTGAGGAAGTGAAGTGTTACTTGAACGTCAGCAGCTTCCTGTCTCTCAGCAACAGAAAGAGGAAGAGTGGAGCAGAAAGGCAACAGTTCCTCAATTTTCTGCCTCTTCAAGTTTTCAAAGGACGCCGCATCCCTGCAGAAAACTTTATTTTCTCTCTCTTTCTCACACACACACACACACACACACACACACGGTTCTGTCCACTGCTACAGGAAAATCACAGGGTCCGAGTTAATTGACATGTGACTCAGTATGACGTGTGTGTGTGTGTGTGTGTGCGTGCGTGTGTTCGAGTGGTTGTACCTCTGCTTGTACATGTGACATCACGTAAATGCACGAATGAACATTTTTTTTGATGATACAGCTTTCAGAATTGTGCTTTCAGCTGCAGGTGTGATTTCAGCTTTGTGATTGGTTACTGTGGCATTGTGGGCGGTAACCTGTGGGTGGGATTCTTGTGCAGGTACATTAAAGCATGTTACTTTTTTTAAAGCATGTTACTTTTTTTTTTTTTATTGCTGTCAAATTTTGTCATGTAACATTAACTCAGGACTAAGAGTCCTCATTTTAGGGGCGGGGTTACGTAAATATGCTAAATAGAGGGAGGGGTCAATGCAAATTGATTTGCAACTGTAACTGTAGTGTGAGTTACAGCTACAGGAGCCTGAAAGTCACTTTTAAATGACGCTTGTGTTCAGTAGCAAAGGGCGGGTGCTAAGTGGCAGTTTGGAACAGCCGGCTATCCTGTCCATGTCTGAGGATTTAGATTGTGAGAGGAAACTGGAGAACCCAGAGGAAACCCAAACACACATCGGGAGAACATGCAAACTCCACACAAATGGCCTCGCTGAGCCCGGGACTCGAACCCAGGACCTTCCCAGCATGCTAATCACTCTGCCAACGTGAGAAAAAAAAACCAACAACCCACATACACAGGCTTAATGATTAGACACAGTGTCCCTGCACCTGTTTTCTCTTTCCGGAAGCTTCTCTGTAACCCCCCCTCCCAGCCGCAAGGAAGGAAAGTGTAGCTGTGCTGGCACTACGCCAGGGGAATCTCTACTCCCTCTCTCTCTCTCTGTGTGTGTGTGTGTGTGTGTGTGTGTGTGTAGTTAGGAATGTATGTGTCAGATCATCACCCTGAAGACCACATGAACCACGTTTTAATCAACATACTGCCATTCAGTTGCCTCCCATGTTGTCGTAGCAGTAATACTGTAATAAAAATACGACGGCGTAACCATCAGTATTGTCTCCTCCTCCGTTCATGCGAAGTAAAGCACATGGAAATATCTGTAATTACTACGTTTGTAAAGTGTATAAAGTCTAAACACAAATAACCGAAACATTAAAAAGCGAGTTGTGTGGAAGTACGCTAGCCCTCACGGTCGAGTTAGAGATTTTTGTCCTGAAATGAATGTGAAGGTTATTTTATTTGATATATTATTATATTCAGTAAAACCATAAATTGGTTCTTTGGTGGAAATTTGGTGGAAATCAACCCACCAAAAAAAAAACCTACATTAGACTCCATCACTGATTCACACGTGTTCATTTGATTTGACCAACCGGTTCTCGGGTTCTCTGGAACACATCATCTGATGTAAGACGATCGGTCCTTCAGGCCCACAGCAATTATCCTCTTCTCCTTCTGGGGCCAGTGGGAAGGGACGGGAAGAGACTGGAAGAGACTGGAAGAGACGGGAAGGGACAGCAAGAGACGGGAAGGGACGGGAAGAGACAGGAATGGACAGGAAGAGACGGACGGGAAGAGAAGGGAAGGAATAGGAAAAGACAGTAAGAGACGGAAAGAGATGGAAAGTGACAGTAAAGGAAGGGATGGGACAAAGGAGTTGAGATGTCTTTAGGGATTCAGAGCTCCGCCCCTTCCCATCACACAAAAACTTTAATGCCCTTATTACATCTTCCTCAGTTCTGTATCCAGGAAATAATTTGTGTGTGTGTGTGTGTGTGTGTGTGTAACACATGATGGATATGATGACCAGGTTGATGAAACACTGCGCTCTGTATCAGAATTAATTATATATACTCGCACTCTCTCTCTCTCCTTCTCTCTCTCTCCTCTCTCTCTCTCTCTCCCTTCCTCTCTCTCCTCTCTCCTCTCTCTCCTCTCTCTTCTCTCTCTCTCTCTCTCTCTCTCTCTCTCTCTCTCCCTCTCTTTCAGTCTCTATCCATGCAGTCGGGTTACAGTTAAGATGGAGGATCAGAATGAAGGTGTTCCGGTTGGAGAGAATAAATATGTCAGCAAGTGAGTCACACACTCACACTGACACATTCGCATTTACACATTCACACTCGCATCTCTCACACTCACACACACTCACACACATCTCACTTATTCGCTTTAAAAATTCTGCCACTTGATAGTTTATGTAACCAGTAGAATAGAGTAGTGGTTTAAAAACACACACACAGTACATTAAATATACAGTACAGTATTTTATGTAAGAGTTACAGGGTTAAGGTGTGTGTGTGTGCGTGTGCGTGCGTGTGTGTAGGAGCAGCATCCTTGCCCACCTGAAGACCTATAATCTCTATTATGAAGGACAAAACCTGCAACTGAGACATAGAGAGGTAAGAACACACACACACACACACACACACCTTCATTGCCTAAAATGTGGTTAAGTTAAACCCCTACTGCCTCTGTGTGTGTGTGTGTGTGTGTGTGTGTGTGTGTGTGTGTGTGTGTGTGGTCTGATTGGGTTCTCTGCAGGAGGAAGGCGAGCTTATCGTTGAGGGTCTTCTGAACATCTCTTGGGGTCTGCGGCGACCAATCAGATTGCAGATGCAGGATGACAACGAGCGAATCAAACCACCTCCTTCATCTACATCCTGGCACTCGGGCTGTAACCTGGGCAACCAGAGGTCAGGTCATAGGCCACCCCCCAAACACACACACACACACACACTCACACACAATCACACAGAAATTCTAGCCAGTAAAAGTGCAGAGACGCTGGAAGGAATCTGGGAGGAGAATCTCCATGGAAACAGATTTTCTAGTGTGTTATTTTATAGAATCTTCAAACAAGCACAGGAGTGTTTACATGTACTTATTCCCTCATAACTATATCACACACACACACACACACACGCCTCCCTGGTGTGGTGTTTCGGGCATGTCCAACCAGGAAGAGACCCTGGGGTCGACCCAGAACTACCTGGATGGGCCATGTCTCTCAGCTGGTCTGGAAACACGTCGGCGTCCCCCCGGGAGAGCGACCGGACCCCAGAACAAGCGGAAGAAGATGATGATTTTTTAAATGTATTCTTTAAGAAGTCTGAACCAGTGGTTGAGATTTAAGCCTCTTTGCGGTAAAGCAGACGAGCTAGAACTGCGCTAGAAAGGGAAAATAAATCTTACAGACCCAAATTTATAAATCACGTCCAGTCTGATTTGTGAGACGGAACAGTCTGGTAAAGAAATCATCTCTCGGACGCTAACTGGCGAAAATGACGATGCTATGCTAATCAGAGAAAACGCAGGATTTCCGTATGTTAAAGCTAGAAGTGAGATTAAGATCATGCAGACAGATGATGGCGCTCCTCCTGGGATGGAAGTTTCCGGAAGTTGCTTGCTGTGAATGTAAACACTGATTACAGACCGTCTCCATATTCACCCGCGTCCTGTGACGTAACAGGAAGGCACTGTTTAAATAACGCTGCTGTTTTTCTCTGTTTCCGTGTAGCGCCGAGGCTCAGAATCAAGCTCCGCCCTCCATCGAGGTGACGATGCCAGACAGTCAATCGGAAATCTGTACGATGAATGAAGACGAACATGAGGAGGACGGTGGGTGTCACACGTACAAAACGTCACGTGTATTTGTACATATATCAGATGTTTACTGGGTATTTTAAATATATAAATTAATTATATTATCATTTGATTTTGATATTTGTTATTTATAAAATTCTTTATAGGCTCCAGGATACCAATAATGCACTGCAGCACTGTGTTGATGTTAAAATGTTATTCGTAACCAATTCCCACCCGTCAAGTACTGCCTCCCTATCACAGGAGCGCCGCCAACCAGGGAGGGGCGTAACCAAGCACCCCCATCCGTAGCATGTGATGCTGTTAGCCCGCATCATTATGAACTACTTTCGGATGCATATTTAAGGGGAGCAGAACATTTTCAGAGGGAAAACGATGCCCGACCCCACGTACGCATGAACTCGCGTGATTGGCTGGTGATCGCTTTGAGTGACAGGGAGAGCTCCTACAAGAGCTCGACCAATTAGCTTACAGGGATTCGAACTTGTGATCTACAGGTTGATAGTCACGCACCTTGTATGTACCCTGGAGAAGGGGGCGGGGCTATACATGTGTATATGTTAAGGTTAAGGCGGGCCCATTCGGCATGCTGTAATCTGAACCTTCTCCAAGCTGTTACCACTGCGCTGTTCAATTCTCGATTCTGATTGGTTAGAAGTGGTTGAATAAGGTTTATATTGTGCATGTTATAATATTATAATGTGTTGTTTCTATAGCAACCACTGACACTTATTGTATGGTGGGTAGTCGAGGGATTAAAACAAAGTTTTTTTTTATTTGTATATAAGACTCTCTCTCTCTGTCTCTGTCTCTCTCTCTCTCTCTCTGTCTCTCTCTGTCTCTGTCTCGCTCTCTCTCTCTCTGTCTCTCTCTCTGTCTGTCTGTCTCTCTGTCTCTCTCTGTCTCTCTCTCTCTCTGTCTCTGTCTCTCTCTGTCTCTGTCTCTCTCCGCCCCCTCTGTCTCTCTCTCGCGCGTGCGCGCACATGCTCTCTGTCTCTGCTTCTGTGTGTTGCTCTTCAGAAGACGCCTGCTCTCAGCTCCTGAGGACTAAAAGTGATGCTGGTGTTTTGAGGCGAGGTAATAAGAGGTCTCCAAGCGACCAGCGGCGAATCAGAAGGCACCGTTTCTCAATCAACGGCCACTTTTACAACCACAAGGTGCACTTTTGTGTTTACACGTGAACAAAATACTGTAATCTTACAGAAAAAACACACACACACACACGTGTCTTTCTCTCTGACTTAATGTCTCTCTCTCTCTCTCTCTTTGTCTCTGTCTGACTGGCCGTCTCTCTTTCTGTCTTTTTCTTTCTCCGACTGTCCGTCTCTCTTTCTATCTCTTTCCCTCTTTCTTTCTCTGGCTGGCTGTCTGTCTGTTTCTCTCTGTCTCACTCTCCTTGGCTCTCTCTCTCTCTCTCTCTCTCTCCCTGTTTATCTCTCTCTCTCTCCCTGTAACTCGTTGCCTCTCTTTCTGTCTGTCTCTCTCTTTCTGTCTGTCTCTCTCTCTCTCTCTCTCTCTCTCTCTCTCTCTCTGTAAGTGGTTACCTCTCTTTCTCTCTGTCTCTCTCTTTCTGTCTCTCTCTCTCTCTGTCTGTAAGTGGTTGCCTCTCTTTCTGTCTCTATCACTGACTGTCCTTTCTGCGTATCTCTCTCTGCCTCTCTTCCTCTGTCTGTCTCTATGACTGTCTCTTTCTTCCTCTCTCTTACTGCTTCTCCCTCTCTCTCTGGCACAGACGGCGGTGTTTACTCCTGCGTACGGCTCCATCACTAACGTACGGATAAACAGCTGCATGACGACGCCGCAGGTGCTGCGTGTTTTACTCAACAAGTTTAAGATCGAGAACAGTCCTGATGATTTCGCGCTCTACATCGTCCATGCCAGCGGAGGTCAGTCCGTCTCTATCAGAACTAAAACCTGGGGATTGAGCACCACCTAGTGGCCAAAGAACAGCAGTGCAGCCTAAAACAGACCTTTACCATTGTGTGTGTGTGTGTGTGTGTGTTTCAGAGCGAGTGAAACTGAAGCCCACAGATCACCCCCTGGTGTTGAGGATCCTTCAGGGTCCTTGTGAGCAGGTGTGCAGGATCTTCCTCATGGAGCAGGACCTTGGAGAGGAGGTCACGTATGATGTAAGTGCTTCATCCATGTGTCTTTGAGGAGCGACGCTTTTTTTTATAGCGTTCTTTCTTTATAGCTTTGTGTGTATAAACCTATAAATAGATTATTTATTTTATACAGCAGCGAAAAGCCAACAATCACAAACTTGCTACTGATGTTATAGCAGTGATAGAAATAGAAATAAAGATCATGAAGTCCTGAAATATTCAGTATTTATTCCTGACGCCTCTGTGACTGAGACCAAGCACTGGTACTGGAGACTCCTTCCAAAGAAACCTCTCCTGATTGAAACTACGTAATATAAATATGTGGGTTGTTTCTGTTTATTAGGTGGCGCAGTACATCAAATTTGAGATGCCGGTGCTTCAGAGTTTCATCACAAAACTGAAAGAGGAGGAAGATCGGGAGGTGCAGAAACTCAAACGCAGGTAACTTTTACCTCGGAGAGCAAAAACCTACACACACACACACACACACACACACACACACACACACACACACACACACACACTCCTACCTAGGACTGAACAATATGAGCTAGAGATTGTATTATGATATTTTTGAAGATTTTTATGTTTTTATTTATCACGTTATGATGATAATAAATAAATGAACGCGTAGACTGTTAGAAAGTACACAAACACCAGGGGGCGCTCACCATTATCACATGAGCTCCTTTACTCTGATTGCAGCCTGTTTTTTTTCCACCCTTGAACCGTCTCGGCATCTCCTGGTACTGCCCACTTATCAAACATCAAATCCTGTAACAAACCCAACACTTATTACTTAATATTTAAACCTTTTCATTCTTTTATTCCTGCCTCATACTACATTTAAACTAGCTGAAACAAAATGAGGGGAAATGACAGAATAAAGCTTCTTTTATTATTTTTACTTTTTCTAATTATTAAAAAAAATCAAGTTATTTTTATTTAAAAGATAAAAGTCTGTGGGGGATTATATTGTACTGAAAAGCGGCTCGCGGTTCGCTGTCCCGGTTGCTACACTGATACTTGCAGTGACTCTGAAAGACAAAATTGTGCCTGTTTTTAATGCCATCTGAGGACCCAAAGATCCCAGCCATCCAATATCGATTTCCAACCTTGTCCCAGAGAGTCCTCCAGATTCCTGTAGATGTACCAGTTGCGGTCATAAAAAAAAAAAATCAATAATTTGACTCGAAATGATTTTATTGCTTCCACTAATGACATGTTTCATGGTTACGGCTATGATCTTTAAATATGGGCGCGTGTTAGAGAAGTGGTTTTGGGACCAAAAGGTCCTTGGTTTGATTCCCGGACCAGCAGGAAAAATGTGTGGCGGTGGTGGAGTCAGCTGCACCTTTCCTTCCTCCACCTTCATGGCTGAAGTGCCCTTGAGCAAGGCACCTAACCCGCGACTGCTCTCCGGGCGCCCCAGTGTGTGCGGCAGCCCGCTGCTCCGAGTGTGTGTGTGCTCATTGTTTACATGTGTGTGCTCACTTTGGATGGGTTAAATGCAGAGGCAATAATTTCCCTTGTGGGATTATTACAGTATAGCAGAAAAAAACTAAATAACAGACCAGTGAATGTTGTGGGGCAGCAAGAAGGTCCTGGGTTCGAGTCCCGGGCTCGGAGAGGCCGTTTCTGTGTGGAGTTTGCATGTTCTCGCCGTGCTTGTGTGGGTTTCCTCCCACAGTCCAAAGACATGCACATTAGGCTAACCCGCTGTTAAAAATTGCCCTTAGATGTGAGTGTGAATGGTTGTGTGTGTGTGTGTGTGTGTGTGTGTGTGTGTGTATGTGATGGACTGGCAAGTCGCCTAGGATAGGCTCCAGCCTCCCCACGACCCTCATAGCACACGTTCATTCATTCATTTCACAAAACACGTAATTCTACCACAGGTCATGGGGCGTCTGAAGCCTAGGTGGTTTAGTGAATGAATGAATGAATGAAGTGACTGACCAATCAGAATCGAGTGTTCAAGTCTGTCATGTAATGATCTTCTGAATGATTCTTTCTTGTTAGTATTGTCTGTCTGTGGACTCTGATTACTTACAGAAACATTTTTCTACATTTATGGCACTTTAACTGACACCTCTTTATTCAGAGCTACTTTTAATGAATGTGTGAATGTGCAGTTTGATTAACATCAAAACATGGGCGTGTCTTATTTCCTCTAAACCCCCCCCCCCTCCTCTGTAGATATAAGTATCTGCGCTTCATCATTGAGAAGCAGCTGCAGTGTTCACCGGATGGTTCCACCTCTATGTGAATCAGCTCCTCCTCCTCCTCCTCTAACACTCATCCCTTCAACAGTCCTCGCACTCCTGATCTTCTCTTCACGTCCCTGCAGAAGAGCCTGAGATCATCCCGTCTTCTCCACACGTGATTCATGTAGTCCGTCCTCACGTGACTGTCCTCAAGCCCGTATTTTTAATTCTGTGGGGCGACGGTACTGATTCCTTTATTACTGTGTGAAATCTGTGCTTTAGTCACACCGGATGGTCGGGAAGACGTTTGGCGTATCGGCTGAGCAGGAAGCGTTCGGGGCTGTAGAAGATTCAGGGTTTCGATACTGAGAAGGTTGCTGTAAACTCTCTTTCCTACTGTTTTCGAAACACGCCCTCATCGACGTCCATAAAAACGCTTACGTACGCATCACGTATGTGCTTTCTAGTACGTATCTAGCTAGCTTTCTGACTAGCGAAGAAATCCAAACAACTGAATTGCCCTTTGCTAGTCTGATTTGTGTTTATACAGCGTTCTTGTCTTACTGTGACACACAATGCTTAAAGGCTAAAATGCATTCGCTAGCTGCGAAACTAAACAGAGAATTATTACAGAACAAATAAAGCAAGCAAAGCAAGGCCTTAGAATCTTATGTTCAAATATATACGTAAGCTCATGAATTGGACAAGTTTAAAACAGTCATATTGTAAGGAAAGGAGGCAGGCTAGCAAGCTACAAAACTAGCGAGCAACCACCAGATCACCACTCCAGAATTTTTTTACTCTGAATAAAAAAAAAAAAAACAACAGCAGCACACAAAGAGTGTAGACCTCCATCACGCCGCAAAAAAATAATAGAATGTACGCAGCATCCCCTGCTAGGCTTGCCGTAATTCCACACGTCCAAAACGTCGCAATCTCACAATGTTAAAGAATTCTTTAAAAGATTCCTGGATCTAGAATTTGATCTCCGAAATCTTACGGGGACCTCCTTGTCCAAAGCTCCGGTAGAAAGTTCATGAAAATCCGCACATCCGCCAGCTAACAAACACGCCGAAGATAAAACATAGCCTCTTTTGGGAGGTAATAAATAAAACTAGGAGTTTTGGAGATTTTCAGTGTCTATATAAAAACTTCTGAATAATCTCTGTTGGGGTTGGAATTAATTAGCTAGCAAAGATGTAACTGTATGATCGCTACATTCCGTTTTTAGCAAGAGCACCCGGAGAGTGCAGACCTCCGCCAAGCTGCAAAACAAAACGACAAATTGGGTTTGGTGTAATGCCACGCTTCCCATCCTCCGACCTCCTTTTCCAAAGCGTCGCCTCTGGTAGAAATTTCATGAGAATCTCCACATAATTTTTTGCGTCATCCTGCTGCTAAGCACACAAACAAACCGAGGATAAAACATAACCTCACTGCCAGATGTAGCAATGAAATCAATAAGCAGCTTCCTCTGGCAGGCGTTTTGTCCTCGGAATGGTCCTGAAAGTGGCCTGCAGCAGCCATTCCTCCAGGAGGACGTCGACGACGGCGTGTGGGAAGATGGAACGGGGAGGCAGCCTTTGCTTTCAGGCACATGCTATCGCCCCCTAAAGGCACAATGTGGAAAAGCACACTGAACCTGAGATGGCTCCTTTAAATAATGTAAGAAGCCCTGATAAAAAGCACAATGTAACACACACACACACACACACACACATAGTATAATAGTCATGTTTAGCAAAACAATCTCACCCTAACGTGTGATGTGTTAATGTGTAGGATGTAGTTGTTGAAAAGCTGAGCATGTTTACATTGTACATTACCTGAAGCACAGAATGCTGGAGGGAGGTGTGTGTGTGTGTGTGTGTTTTCAGAGAGAATGAATTTGTAATAGTTTTTATCCTTTTTTTAAAACTTGTCATTTATTTTTTACACCAGATTCTCCTCCTCTTACGTTTAGGATGATGATAGAGATACTGTATATCGATCCAGCATGACTCTCGCTCTGTTTTTACCGTGAAACTGATACGATGGAATGCTGACGGAATTAAACGAAATTATTCAACATAAATGGTGGAATTGTTTTTAATCTCTGCAGGCTCAGTACCTCCAGCAGATGAAGTTTTTACTTGTGTTGGTTTGTTTGTTTGTGTGTGATGTTATCCATGGATTTGGATGAAACTATTTTCTGCAGTAGGGTGTGGTACAAGTAACAAACCATCAAGTTTTGGAGGCGATTCCTGCATGGGATCATGGTATGGGAAAAAAAATTTCTGAAAATCTGAAATATCCCTACTTATAACATGGGGCGAAATGTACATCAGACGCCCACTAGGGGGAGACATTTCTTTATAAATATGCCAAGTCATAATAAAAACCTGCAGTCTTAGGCAGTTAATCAATGTACCAACAATGTACCATCATTCACTTTTGCCTGGCGGGGGTACCCTGCACTCTATAAGTGACCTTCAAGCTATTCATTATTATTTTCACTATCTTTCATTCATTCATTCTCTAAACCGCTTAATCCTAATTAGGGTCGCGGTGAGGCTGGCGCCCATCTCTGCCGACACTGGGTGAGGGCGGGGTACACCCTGGACAGCTCGCCAGACCATCGCAGGGCAGAAACACACATACAACCATTCACACTCACTCTTACATCTAGGGACAATCAAGAACAGCCAATCAACCTATGGTGAATGTTTTTAGACTGTGGGAGGAAACTGGAGTGCTTGGAGGAAACCCACACAAGCACTGGGAGAAAATGCAAACTCCACACAGAAACGCCCCGAGCTGGGAATTGAAACCGATTGCTGTGAGGTAGACGAGCTAACCACTGCACCACCCAGCTGCCCTCTTTTTACTATTATTATTATTGTAAATATTCTGATGAACTGTGTGGATGTATGACTCCAACCCCAAGCTGCCATCCAGTTACAGTTTGTTTCAAATGTCTTGGCCCCCCTTAAAAAGCTGGGCGTGTCAGAAAACATGATCACCAAAATTATTACATAAAAAAAGTTGGATTTCTTTCTAATTGCCGCGGACTGAGATGACGCTAATTAAACACAAATGTTTTTCATTTCTTTCTTATTTTTTCTTTTTAACCACTTTCTTAAACCACCTCTCAGAAAAATGCTTTGTTGTTCAGGAGCATGACGTACAGCTCACGACTCAGGAATGATCTGATTGGCTGTGTGCGAAAGCCAACATCTTGACAGAGGAGGAAATGAAGTATAGTGGGAGGAAAGAAGACGGTTTTGTAACCCTGTATGTACAATGAAAAACAAATTAGAAACAGCTGATGATAAAGTTTGTAAACACTCGTTCTCTCACTCATTTGCTGAACCGGTTAATCCTTCTTGGATCGTGGGGAGGCTGGCACCTATCAGCCGACACTGGGTGAAGGCAGGGTGCATCCTCACCAACTCACCAGACCATTACAGGGACTGTGGGAAGAAACTGGAGTACCCGAAGAAAACCAAACCCGGGGAGAACATGCACACTCCACACAGACATGCCCTTAATGACTCTGGATTTCCGGATCTTCTTGCTATGAGGCGGTCGAGCTAACCACTACGCCACCGTGCCACCCACTTCCAAGTCAGTACAAACCATTTATGTTATTCTTTGGTGTGTTGTATCACAGCCATGTTTCCATAAGACACATGAGGTTAGCCAGCTTTACTGTGTGATCTCGTTCCAGGTCTGTTATGTGGACATCTAAACCTTTAATATTATGCAAACAGACCTCGTGCCGGGTTCGTTTCTCACCGACGTCTTGAATCGATGAGGGAAAAACTGAACCACTCCATAAAGTCTTCTCCGGCACATCCCGAACTCTTTCAGTAGGGTTAAGATCAGGACTCTGGGGTGCCGATACATATGTGAAAATGATTCCTCGTGCTCCCTGAACTACTCGCTCATTTTATAACCGAGCCATCAGGGAAGAAAAAGTGCACTTGATGTGATAACCTGCTCATTCACTACATTCAGATCATCAGCTGACTCCATTTTATTGCCACATTAATGTTGCTGAGCCTCGACCGGACCAACTGGAGCAACAGTGCCATGGAGATCACATGCTGTGATCAAGGCTAAATGCTTTCCATGAAAATTTTAGAGTGTGACTTTTTATTTCTGTATATAGTAAAGCAGTGGCTTTGAAGTCTGTTATCATCATAATTTCTAAAGATGTCACTCGACTTGAAGCGGCCTATTCACGTATCAGGCAAATTAAATAAACATGAAATACAGTGTTGTCTCTTGGAACTGAAATGGAATCATTCGTGATGTCTTTCTGAGCTTTCGATACGAGTGTCAATGACCCCTGCAGCTGGCGCCATGATATTAATCCCAACATCATCTTACGGCGAGTCAGAGCGCAGAAGACGTGATCCCAGACTTTTACACTGTTGGTATTTTACACGAATCCGTGTTGCACTGCCAAGTTATCTCGGATGTGCAAGATCGTTCCTCTGATCACAGTCTTATTATTGTTATTGCTATTGTGAAAATAAGCCCATGTGCTGGGGTGGATTCACCAGGAAACCTCAAATAAAATGAACTGATAATGGAAGATACACCACATCAGATATTCACTAGTGAATGTGCACCTTTAAAGCAAAATACACTTAGTCAGCTGTGAAAATCATTTTTAATGAGACCACTGCTTTATCTGAAGTTAAATCTTGCGCTCTGTGTTTCGCATCAACATGCAGGTTTGCAGACGGCTCGGGCGAGGTTGGATCCTGTTCAGAACTGCTCGCGTTCCCTCGTGTGTAATGATCCTGAGTGGCTGTTAATAAGACATATCAGAGTATACACAGGATAAGGTGCAGACCAGAGGCACACAGCCAATCAGGACAGGGAGATTAGCGTGTGTGTGTGTGTGTGTGTGTGTGTGTGTGTGTGTGTGTGTGTGTGTTTAAATTCCTCTGCAGCTCTGTGAGTATTTCAATCCATCCAGCCTCCAGATCTGAACTACCACAGTCCTTATTTTGGTAAGATAATCCCTTTTTTTAATATAATCTTGTATAAACTACTCCCTACTTTCATTCACTTTCATCTTTCTGTTATATCTTTTTTTCTGTCTGCTTTAAAATAAGTTTTTGTTACGTTCAATTTGTGAAATGTAGAATGACATCACAGTTGTAGATGCTCCCACGGCTCATAAACACAGGATTTCTTCATCGTTCAGGTGTTCAGGTGTTCGATCGCGCTGTGAAGAGAACGCGATTTACGGCAAATCGGAGACCAGATGCTGATCTAAATCAGATTAGGGTTCTGACACGACTTGTTTGACTTCTTTAATAACCTTCTTCAATGGCCTCTAGAATAAATACAGTGTGAGTCATTCATATTTTGTTGCTATAGCGATACATACGGATAGACCGTTTTTAAACATAATGTCATGTATTAGACAAACCTTTAAGGAATGAAGTGTAACCTCTACTAACACTGAACTTCTGGGCTCGTCTTCGTCTGCTTAAGTCAAAATACATATCGGAAGTCGAAAAGCTTTAATGCCACGTGGAAGTGAGAAACATCGACACTGCATCTCGCAGCGTGTTCCTGTCTTTCCTCCTTGGAACAGATTAGGACATGGCGATGGTCTCCGGTGTATAACACATGAATAATATACATAATTCAGTGTTTTGGTGCGATTTGAACTCTGACCTTTTGTCTTTTCACAGACTGTCCCCTCTCCCATCATGCTCTCTTGGCGTGTTTTGGTCTTGACCTGCGTGTTGTTTCTGCTGACGCGTTGTCCTAATGTTCAGTCCCGTCGGGCTGGACGCGCAGGTGGGCGAAGGGGTGGTACTGGCAATGCCGGAAGAGGAGGGGACAGGGGAGGAGCTCTCAAAGGATTTGGCTATAGAGGTTATGGTCAGCAATACAAAGCTCTGTATGTCCATGGCAGAAGTTCCTCCTCTGGATCGAATGCTCGGAAGATAGCAGGAGCAGCGGCAGCTGGAGCTCTCGGAGGCATGGCGATCGGCCATGGGCTCGGGTCACTGTCTCAACCCGGATACAGTTACGGTCATGCATGGAACGGAGGGTACGATGCTTACCCACATGGGTATGGAGGCGGGCAGGGCCACCCGAGGTACGGTGGAGAAAATGTGCAAGGACTTGTCCGTCATGGAGGTGCCGCAGACAGAGCGTTCAGGAAGAAGTCGGATATGGAGTACTACGGTGGAGCTGCCAGTAGGGGGCATAGGTACAGCTGCGTGCTCCTGTTCGGCACCACCGTGTGGTTCTTAAGCGAGTGCTGGGTCACATAGAGCTCATGACTCAGACCGAAAATGATCCAAACTGACTGAATGAAACACTTTCCTCTTTCCTTTGATATCACAAGACATTCTTGGTTTCTAAAGATTGCTAGTGCTGCTAACAGGTCAGAAATACTTCTAGCTACCAAGAATATCAGTCATTCCTTCATTCATTTACCAAACTGCTCAATCCTACCAGGATCATGAGGAAACTGGAGCCTATCTCAGCCGACTCGGGGTGAAAACGGGGTACACCCTGAACAGCGCCAATGTTCAGGGCCAATACACACACAACCATTCACACACTTACACCTAGGGACAATTTGGAACAGCGAATTCGCCTAATATGCACGTCTTTGGACTGTGGGAGGATACTGGAGTATCTGGAGTAAACCCACGCAAGCATGGGAAGAACATGGAACCCAGGACCTTCTCGCTCTGTAAAAACACATGCTAATCACTACACCGCTGCAAGACTATGTGACTTGTTTTTTTACCTTAAATGATTCTTTACCACATTTTGTCCTGAATAATTACTGAAATTTTTATTCTATCTACACACATGATAACACACACACACACACACACACACACACACACACACACACGCACACGTGTGTAAACTGTCTTTGATTTTTACTTTGTCACATGAAACTGCATTTACCAGCCAATCAGCGAGTGCTAATGAGGTTGTGGAGAGTACACTAACACGCCCTGACATGTCTCGACGTCCCTTAGGTCCTAAAAAGCCTTGAAGTAAGCAGCCTCCGGTAAATCACATTAGCAGATTAACAGTAGACAGGATGCCGTAGATGTCAGAGCAAAGACAAATCTTGTTTAAGATCTGGGTAGAGTCTTCCTCACTGTCATGATCTCAGCGTCTCATTTTTACCGCAGGACTCCTGTGTATTATGTGCTATAAACTTTTTATAGCTGTAACCTTCGTGGCATCACAAAGAGAAAAAAAAACCCCAAACAAAAACAAAATATAAGAGTTTGTTTCGGAGTTGGGTTTTATTACAGGCCATGTATGACTCTTGTGTCAGTCAGCTGATAAACAGAAGCGTTCCCCTTCAGGATACTCAGGCAGAGATCCTCGTATTCAGAGCTGGCTGATGCACCGAGTTCATTCTCAGGACTGTTTTTTTTTTATTATTACAATTTATGCAAATCAAGATGTGTGTAATTCCCCAATTTGCTTTCTTTTCTTTCTTTCTTTCTATTTGGTGCATATGAGACCGAGTTTCCAACAGTGCATTATCACTTAAACAAAAAACCAGGGATAGAAAATTCTGACTGAATGCCCTCAGCCTTTGCTGTATGTAAGATGTAATACAATAAAACACAATTTTTAAAAAATTATTTTAAGAGAGAATGGTTCCATGGTGCACAGAGACCTGAAGAAAGATTAGGCCTACAACTATTTAAACATGAATACAATGGTGACGACTGAATTAAATTAAAGCCCAACAATCCTTTATAAATGTACTGATCAGGCACCATCACTTTTCAAAAGTTCATCTCTCTGAACGCGCCTCATTACTGTTCTTCCCTCATAATTTAAAGTTTGGTATTCATAGGAGTTGTACTTCAGGAGATATGCTCCGGAGAAGCATTTTCTTTGTTAGGGGTCAAAGGTCATGGTGAAGGTGATAGGGACATGAAATAGGTACACGACACTCCACCACCCCCAAATGTATTCACACAGCAAGTTCAGAATTCGTAGATCAGGAGATATTCTCTGGATGTTTACATTCACGGCACTTGGCAGACACTTATTATTTTTATACACCTGAGCAGGTAAACATTAAGGGCCTTGCTTAAGCTTACGACATTTTGAATTCTTCCATTTTTCTCCCATGCCAGCAACTGCTTGTCTGCGTTTTTAACCTAGCTTTTCACTCTGATTTCAGGGGTTTCATTTTAATTAATTTTTTTTTCTATTGTAGCAGTTTAGTTATTTTATTTATACTTTCTATGAACACCAATTTTTCTCCACTTCAAAGCAGCATGTAGCTTTATATCCTGCTGCTATCTGCAAGTCTCCAGCTAAGGTTTGTCTTTAGCATCATGGCTACCATCCAGTTTGTTCAGTGTGTTGAGTGCAGGATGTTTTGTAATTCTCCCTCCGTCATTAGTGATAACTTTATCTGTGATGGTGTACACTAGTTAGCTCTCTGACGGAGAACATTGTAGCATTAGAGGTGTGCGCTAGTAAGAGTGAGAGTAGCGTTGTTCCTGCAGCGGGAAGTCTGGGTGCCTTAGGTGGAGATAGTAACCGCCTCCTCCGGCATTAGAGCCCTCGCAGCGGGGCGAATGGGTGACGACTCGGCGGCATACTCACAAAGCCAAAGCTAACGCTGAGGCTCACCCACGGGAACATCACGCATCTGCACCTCACGTGTCGAACAGGTTCGCTCTCCTCAGTGAGACACCCGCTGAGAAACCTGAAAGAGCTCTGGTTATAGGAAG
>JAOUQZ010075024.1:0-13970 GCA_028564935.1 Neosilurus hyrtlii
CTGATATTATAATACTGAGAATATAACACTGATATTATAACACTGAGACTGTAACACTGATATTATAATACTGAGAATATAACACTGATATTATAATACTGAGAATATAACACTGATATTATAACACTGAGACTGTAACACTGATATTATAATACTGAGAAATATAACACTGATATTATTACACTGATATTATAATACTGAGAATATAACACTGATATGATAACACTTAGAATATAACACTGATATTATAACCCTGAGTCTATAACACTGATGTTATAATACTGAGCATACAACACTGATATGATAACACTGAGAATATAACACTGAGAGTATAACACTGATATTATAACACTGATATTATAACACTGAGACTATAACACTCATATTATAATACTGTGGGTATAACACTGAGATTTCAATACTGAGTTTATAATACTAATATTATAACACTGAGATCCGCTTCTTTTTCGCCTAGAGCCAGTCTTATCACACACACGCCGAGTAATAAACAGTGTTATTTAATTATTTTCTCTTTAGAAGCTAAATTGGCAAAATAGATACAAGGCTCCATTATTTTGATGAAAAAAAATATTGTTGTTGATGTTTCTTTATTCTTATTTTTCCTATCAGGTTTTTTTGCTCTCTCTCAGATTAAATGATCTCCTTTACAGTGAAGAGGTTTTTGGGTTTTTTAAAAGTTAAAGACAGATTTTATGAAGTAGAGTGTTAACATGAAATTATCTCCAAGGTGTTTTACATAGAAAAGCCATGCAGAATCTCAGATCTGTCAGTAGTTCCCAGGGGTTGAAGCACTAACCGCGAACTGTTCCTTGCAGAACTCTTCCTCCCGAGTAAAAAATGTAAATGCAGATTAGTTTAATTATTTCCGGGGGACTCTTTGGGGTGCACTTACACTTCCACTGTGTTGCTGATGGCAGGTCATGCGTTTACCTTCCTGGGAAATAGTTGAATCTCTGCCACATTACCCCGGAACACTGCTCATGCTTATTCCCTTTTCAGATGCACATTGATTGTGTTGCGGGGACCTGATGGACAATCGAGCGCGGATCATGCAGACTGTCGGCAGTATCACACTGACTCACCCAGCACAGGGAAACATGGCAGTTACGCCTCCACATGGACACCATGGATCTGACAGTGATAGGGGGAAGCAAGACATCGGCGACATTCTTCATCAAATCATGACCATAACAGATCAAAGTCTGGACGAGGCGCAGGCAAAGTTGGGGCATTTATATTAAACTATTCATTAATTCAGTAATAAAAAGTAACAAACACTACGCATACTTTAGCCACATATGCCCTTACGCAATAATTGTTACTTGTATAATAAACATAAAACTTGTTTTTACTGAAAGTTTCTCAGTGACTATTCAGTTAGTATCACTCTTTTCTTTCACTAAAGTTGAAACAGTGCTGTTTATTCATTGGGCTATTATTGTTAAAATCTCATAGAATTCCATTTTACGAATTTGTTTAAAAGATCTGCAACATATCATAGCTTCAGAACTAGTTCAGGACTACCGATCATGAAAATGAAGAAAATAATTACAATATAATTATTTCCTTCCACTGACCTTTTATCGATCTTGTACCCTCTTCCACCCTAAAACAGAAAGCATGGCCTAAACTGCCACAGAATGAAGCCTGCCCTCTTCAGTGTGCTCTGTGAGATCAAAGAGAAAACAGGTAAGAGTGGGTTTTTTAAGTATTGAACAAAAGAACACTTAATCTCTTAGCCACATTAACATTTTTGGGGGATTTTCTTTTAATTTCCATGCTGCATAGCTAGTAATTTTGTGCACACTTTTTTTTTAATAAGAGGTAATGAGGTGAAGGCATGCAAAAGCTAAAAACCTCTGCCCAGTCAACTGCTGGTGGAGGATAAATGGTCAAACATCTGCTTGATTTACACCTCATGACTCCCATGTTTCCATATATGAACAGCTTGGCTGTAATATGATGGTATGCACTGTTGGATTATTGAGTGTGTACATACTCGCTACTGGAATTTATTTGCTGACCATTTATTTAATTATAATAACCACAGTCATATGGCAGAGTCTACTTACTAGACTGGTCTGGAGGGCATCCCTGTAGTTGTGAAACCCAGTTCTCACAGTTCACTGGATAATTATTGACACAATTGGTGACCAACAATCATCTTCATTTCATTATGCAGAATGCTTAGTTGTGCCTTGAGTTGTTCTTTATGACTGTTTAGTGTAGAGAGTAAAATTATATTAATATTTATTGATATGATATTGATGTATAATTATTTAAGGAAGGACGCTAGTGGCAGTGAGGTTATATTTCTGAATGCATGGTGTTGTTTTATGAGGAGTAACCTTTAGTATTTTATTGGGGTATTTCATTTAGGATGGATTTATAGTAGTTGCACCACTTTGTGCTAATTTACAAACTTTTTGCCATTTTCAGGAACATATTACTTTCTTTAATGAACTGAAAGATCTACTTTCACATTTTGCTGGCTAACCAAGTGGCATACGACAAGAGAAAGTAATGTAAGGCAGGATAAAATAAATAAATAAACAAACAAACAAATAAATAAATAAATACATACATACATAAGTAAGTAAACAAATTCTCATCTCTTATTTATTTATTATTATTATTATTTTTTTTTTTAAAAACCTTACTTAAATCTTTGGAAAACGCCTCAGACAACGTAAAAGCGGCACAGAATGCGATTCCATGGTAGATGCTCTGATTGTGATTCTGAGATTGGTTTAGTTCTGTTGCAAATAGTTAT
Source organism: Neosilurus hyrtlii (assembly GCA_028564935.1). Taxonomy (NCBI): domain Eukaryota; kingdom Metazoa; phylum Chordata; class Actinopteri; order Siluriformes; family Plotosidae; genus Neosilurus; species Neosilurus hyrtlii. Next base: position 2,795 of record JAOUQZ010075024.1, read on the forward strand.
ATTTTCTAAAGATTTTTGAAGCTGCAAGACTGCTGTTCTATGCTGTCTGCTGTTGTTCAGAGTTTCAGAGTTTGATACATGGTAAACGTACATGTACATGTAAAAGACTGGTCATCTATGTATTGTGAAGCAGAAAATTTAAATAAACAAGTACATCTAAAAGGTTCTTGTTATTTATTTTTGTTTATTTATTCAAAACAAAAATAAATAAACAAGTACATCTAAAAGGTTCTTGTTATTTATTTTTGTTTATTTATTCAAAACTCTCCTCAACAAATTGCTGGAAGTTCTTAGCTTCATTCTCTTCACCTACATTTAACTTTAAAAGCTCTTGAGCTTCAACAATCACTTAATTTCTCTATTAAAAAAAAATAAAACTTGTGCCTTGTTTAGGTTCTGATGAGAAACTGGAAATTTTATAAAATTTACAAGTGGTAAAGAATACTTGTTACAAAAACCATGAGTAGTTTTGTTTGCTGCTGAGTTACATTGCCAGCATTTGCAGACAGTCTTATCCATATCTTATTTTATACAACTGAGTAATTGAGGGTTAAGGGCCTTGCTCAAGGGCACAACAGTGGTGATAGTGGGGATTGAACCTTTGGATCACTAACCCATTGCCTTAACCACTAAACCACCACTGCCCCTACTCTACCCACTGCCCCATCACAGTTATGATATGCTGAAACCTGGAAAATATCATTAATTCTTTCCTTCATCCATTTTCTAAGCTGCTTAATCCTAGTTAGGGTCACAGGGAGGCTGGTGCCCATCTCAGCCAACTCTGGGTAAGAGCGGACTACACCCTGGCCAACTTGAAAAGCCATCGCATGGTCAATACACGCAACCATTCACACTCACACCTAAGGGCAATTTGGAACAGCCAATTAGCCTACTGTGCTAACCCAGAGAAAACCCACACAAACACGGGGAGAACATGCAAACTCCATACAAAATCGAACCCAGGCCTTCTTGCTGTGAGGCGGACGTGCTATCCACTACGCCACCATGTCGACTGGAGAATAACAAATATGAAGTATTAAAATTGAGTTTTATGAATTTCTGAATTCTGTATCACCAAGATATGTATTTCTTGCAGAATGCTACTTGTTTATCCATAGAAATGTAGCACTTTTAGTGCATTAAAAATGCTGAAAAGGCAATTTTTTTAAACAAATTTCCAAATATGTAAATTTTTTATGCATTCATCAGCTTGTAGAAGTACACTGTCTCAGGCTAATAACCGAATCTTCTACTAATAAGCATTCTACCTCTTCCTTTCTCTGCCAAAAATATCTTCCATTTTTTTGTTAACCTTTTTATTGTCAAAAAGATACATTTTTCTGAATTTCATTTTTCCATTTTGGAAATTCTTTACTTGATTGTTGAAGAATCAGAATCAGAATACTTTATTGATCTCGGAGGTGCGCACACAGATGCTCCATACCACGTAAAGAAAAGGATATGATAAAGATAAAAGTCTCAATAAGTATGCCTGAATATGTATGTCTGACAGCACCTGGCCGATTACTGACAGTTCTTGTTGATTTTGTCATATCATCTTCTGTCATATTCAAGGGATTTTCTGTGTAAAGTTTATATGTTCTCTCCATGCATGTGTTTTTTCTGGGTATTCTGATTTCCTTCCACAGTCCAAAGACAAGCACATTAGGATAATTGGCTGCTCCAAATTGTCCCATAGGTGTGAGTGTGTATGGTTGTGTGTGTTGCCCCTACGATTAATGGCGAGTTGTTTCAAGTATACCCTGCTTTCACACAGTGTTGGCTGGGATAGGCCTCCCTGCCTCTCTGAGACACTGGTAGGATTAAACGGTTCAGCAAATGAATGAATGAATGTTTTGCTTTAATTTATGACAGATGGTCTAATCAAGTAGTCTTAAACTTGGCACCTGTGCCAACTTTAATTTCATGAGGGTGTCATAAATTTGCACAAAAGCTTTATCACTGTCTTCCATCTGTGCCTTGGTTGAATCATCTGCAGTATTATACCATCAACATAAAATGCTTCATCATTATCGTGGTGAACAGTCCTCCTGGGACACTGATTTCACTTTTTGCAAGCATGGCACAGAAGCTTAGCTTTTGTTTTTCCTCCTTAAGGCAGCACAGTGATGTAGTGGTATACTCAAGAGAAGGCATGCACATTAGGCTAATTGACTGTTCTAAATTGCCTTTAGGTGTAAGTGTGAGTGTGAATAGTTGTGTGTGTTGCCCAGTGATGGACTATCAAGCTGTTCAGGGGGTACCCTGCCTTTGTCCACAGTCAACTGAAAAAGTCTATACCCTCCCTGTGACCATGGTGGGATAAAGCAGTTCAGTGTATTATGATGAGAATGCATGTTATTTCCAATTTAGTTGGAATGGTGAATAATGAAAGAGCTGACATGAGAGAATAAAACAAAATAGTCTCCCATGGATTACTGTGAAGTCATTTTGGCGATGTGTCACATCCCTTCATGGCAGAGATAAAAGCAGAGGCAAACAAAACTGTAAACAAAACTACTTGATAAGCATTGGCTATATACACACATATACTTATACTTCACAGATAATACTTCACAAAGGATGTGTGTAGAAAGTCATTTTAACCTTCCTGCCATGTTCTGGTTAAATCTGAGTCAATTTCATCTTTTTGTAATAATGTTCCAATACTTGGTATACACCTGGAATTTTTATTACATTTTATGAGTTTTATTAAACTTATATACACCCTTTGAAATTCAAATTCAAATTCAGATTTACGAACGGCCTGCGGGAAGAAGCTCCTCCTCATTCGCTCAGTGTTTGCTTTCAAGGAAACCCTGACCGCAACAGAGAGAAGAGTCCATTGTTGGGATGGCTGAGGTCCTTCACTATCTTCCTGGCCTTGGTCCAGCACCGCTTGCTGTATATAGTGTATAGGACAGGAAGCTCGATACGGATGGTACGCTCTGCTGATCGCAGCACCCACTGGAGAGCTTGCCTGTCCTGTTTGGTGCTGTTTCCAAACCAACCTTTGATACTTTCCGTCAGGATGCTCTCAGTGGGGCAGGTGTACAAAGTTTTTAGCACCCTTGAGGGCAGTTTAAAGTCTTTAAGGTGTCTGAGATGGAAGAGATGCTGCCGGGCCTTCTTAACCAGGGTGTTAACATGACAGGACCATGTCAGGTCCTGCGTGCTGTAAACACCTAGGTCATTAGAAATTAATTACACTAATTACTTATTATTTATTGTTTATATTTATTAATTGCATTAATTTTAACTGTATGTGCTGCAGTGATAGAGTTTTGTGAACACCATGGTTTTTTGTGGGGGTTTGTTCCTTGTTGTTCCTTGTTGTTCCTGGTCAAAAATAACCGGTCATTAGAAATAAATTACATTAATTATTTATAATTTATTATTTATATTTATTAATGACATTAATTTTAACTGTATGCGCTGCAGTGATAGAGTTTTGTGAACACCATGGCTTGGCGGAGCTATTTGAGTTTGTTTGGGACTGGAGTAATGGATACGAGTACATCACAGACATTTTATTTAAAGGCTATGCAGGGCCTAAGTCCTCCCTTTATTTTAATTCACTTCAATTCAGTTTTATTTGTATAGGGCTTTTTACAACTGCCATTGTCACAAAGCAGCTTTACATAGTAAAAACACATTTGAAAAAGAATAAATATATTTTATCTACAAACCCTATATGTCCCTAATGAACAAGCCCATGACCGACTGTGGCAAAGAAAAACTCCCTTAGACATCATGAGTAATAAACCTTGTTGATGAATCTGACTCAAAAGGGAAACCATCCTCATTTGGGTACAAACAGATAAAAATACAAACCATGTATCAGAAACTTCACTATATTTTAACATGAAGTCTAGTTGGTTATCTTATAATTGTAATGGTAACTGTAGTCCTAAATCATTTCCGTAAAAGAGTTTATATCACCTGTAGTAATGTGTTTATGTGTATATGGATCCTTCTGAGTCCATATGGATCATCATCAGCAGGAGTGAGAGGCTTTTAAGATGAGATCTCCCACCATTAGTACCACATCAGGATGGATCACAGGATTCAGAGAGAACAAGGATCAGGATCACTGGTATCTCAGAAGTAGCATGTGTACAAAGTCTGTGTTTAATTTTAGGTTCGCTAAAATAATGTAGTACAAGACCATTCAGTGATTTATAGGTAAGTATAGTAATAATTTATATTTGATGTGAAATTCAATTGGGAGCAAGTGCAGTGTAGATAAGATAGGGGCGATGTCCTCATATCTTCCGGTTCTAAACTGAAACACCATCCATAGATAATACATAATAAGAAAACTTATTTCCAGCTGCATGTGATCCGAGTACAAGTACTTGTACGATCTTGTCTTATCAGAGTTTAATAAGAGAAAGTTAGTAAGCATCCAGTGTCTGATGTCCTTTACACATTTCTCAACTTTATTAAGCTGGTATCTCTCATCTGGCTTTGCTGAAATATACAAGTGTGTGTCATCAGTGTAACAGTGGAAGCTAATAGCATGTTCACAAATATTACCAAAGGGATCATGCATTGAGAAAAAAGCAGTGGGCCTAGAACAGAACCTTGTGGAACACCAAATTTAACATTAGAATGTACAGGGAAATTATCATTTACATCTACAAACTGATAACAGTCAGTTAAATAAGATCCAAACCAGGACAGGGCCTTTCCCTTAACTCTAACAACATTTTCCAATCTATTAATGAGAATAGTATGATCAACAGAGTAAAAAGCTGCACTAAGGAAAATAAACACAAGCAGGGAGACACAGCCTTGGTCAGAGTCCACCAGTAGGTCATTTTCTACCTTAATGAGTACAGTCTCTGTGCTTTGATGAAGCCTATTTCCTGAGTGATACATTTCATGAATGTTATTCCTACATAGATATAACTTAGATTAGACAGATAACTTAGATAGATAGAACATAACTGCTGCACTACAGTGTTTTCTAAGATATTGGAGATAAAAGGGAGGCTTGATATTGGTCTATAGTTGGACAGCTGACAGAGGTAGAGGTAAACTTTTTTAATCAGAGGTTTGAAACCTGCTAGTTCAAAGAATTTCAGAACATAACCAGTTCTAAATGGTGGAATAAATTACATTTAATAAATGGTTGACCACTTGTGGTAATATTTGTTTAAAGAAACATGTAGCTACTGGATCTCCCACACATGTCAATGATTTTGATGAGGGATGTTCTGTCTCTTAAAGGGGTTAAAACACTCTCGTTGCTGTGTTGAGAGTGGTATATTTTTATTTACTGTTTTAGTTACTGAAATATTTGATGTTAAGTTTAGTTAATTTATGTTTTTCCTAGATTCAGTTTTAACATTAAATATGTTCATAAAGTCATTAGTAATAAGTTAAAGGTATGCAAATGTTATTAATGGACTTATTCCTAGGTAATTTAGAAACAATATTAAATATGTTGGACTATTTTTGTTATCTTTTATTAGATTTGAGAAATATTTTGCTCTAGCAGCACTAAGAGCTTTTCTGTAGTTAAGAAGACTCTCCTTCCACTCTAACTGGAATACCATTCATTTATTTTGATGACATTTTTGTCCTAATTTCTGGCTGTTTTCTCTCTAAATAGTTTTCTTTTAATAGCAGCTATGTTATCTAGAGTATAGGGGAAATTTGACTCAAAGTATTTAGTTGCCTAATCGTGTTCTGTGGGGTCTGATGGTGATCCAATCCTAGTCAACAATTCTGGGAGATTATTAATGCACAGTAGTTGATGTTAAAGTATGTTTAATGCGATAATGTGGCAAGATGTATTAGTGCATTGTAAATACTAAGTTGCATTATCAGTGAGATAAGATAATGATCCGAAAGATATTACGAAAGTTAGCATTAAATCTAGAGTGTGGCCAGCATTATGACTGGGTCCTATTATATACTGATAGTGATATGTGAACAATATGCTGCTTTTAGTCGATTTCTCACATAAAGATTTATATACAAGGAAACAGCATTCAAATATTCTTAATAAGCACCACATACTACTAGCACAATTATGCTAGCATCTATTAAAATGACCAACAGACAGCTTCTTCTGCTCTGCTGGCTCTTGTAGAATCCTGTCAGTGCAGACCTTGGTTCGCTTTTCCCTACACTGTGTGTAGTGCAACTTGAAGCATTCCACCCTCTCTACCTCCTCTCCATCGATATAGAGGGCAGACTGCTCAGTTTGGTTAGATCTCCTGAAGTCTATTATCATCTCCTTTGTCTTTGATGTGTTATGGTCCAGTTATTTTTGTTGCACCATCTCCGCAAATGCCGGACCTCCTTCCTGTAGGCTGACTCATTGTTATCTGTTATCAGACCTATGACGGTGGTGTTATTGGTGAATTTGACAATAGTCTTGCTGGTGTGGCTGGGGAAACAGTCGTGTGTGAAGAGGGAGAAGGGGGGGGGCAAAGTACACACCCCTGTAATGTTCTTGTGTTGAGGGTGAGAGTGGAGGAGATGTGATCTACTATCTTGACATTCTGAGGTCTGTTGCTAAGAAAGTCCAGTATCCAGGTGCACAGTGAGCTCCCTAGGCCCAGGTAGTTATGTTGTAGGAGTGTATTAAAAGTGGGGCTGAAGTCTACGAACAGCATCCTCACATAGGAGTTACTGTTGCTCATGATCAGCAGGGCAGCCTTAATTGTGAGACAAGACGAGTCTTTCGAAACATTTGGTAATGATGGGGGTTAGGGCAACTGGGTGATCGTCATTCAGGCAGCTCACTGTGCTCTTTTTAGGCACTGGAATGATGGCGGCTATCTTGAGGCATGTGGGAACCATACATTGCAGTAGCAAGAGGTTAAATATGGTGGAAAAAAAACCCTGCATGCATGATCTGTGCATGCTTTAAGTACCCTTGCTGTTATACCTCTGGAAGAGTCACATTGACTTTTCGGAGGATGGCTCTGATCTGCTGCTGCTGCAGCTGGATGAGGTCATTGCCCATCTCTGGAAGAGCAGGGCAGTTACGTGCCTGTATGATGTGTGGGCCAAAGCTAGCAAAGAACTGGTTCAGCGTGTCCGGTAAGGTGCTGTCCAAAGAGTCTGCTGACGTGTGTGTGTCCTTGTAGCCAATGAGTGTCTTGATCCCCTTTCACATATTCATGGTGTTGTTGGTGCAGCTGCAAGGGACTGAGCACGGAAAAGAAAATTAGAGTATACAACAGAGTAGGTCTTCAACTCTGCCTTCTCTTGTACACCATAAATCCATTAATTATGTTGCCTGGACCTTAAATCTAGATTATCTAATTTGTCCATGATCATTTTATGCTTTTTGCATTATTTCATGCTGTCCACAGTTGCTTCATGACTTCACGACTCAATTTCTTCTGTGCATGTCAGTGCAGCATTTCATCCTGCTATCCGATGTATGAGGTTATTTTTGTTAACTTCTGGACAATATCTTCCTTGAGTTTTATTTAACTTCTCATTTGCACTGTAATTTCATCCCCGAATGGTTTTAGGTCCATTTTCATTATGTTTTGCAGGGCTTCAATTTGCTATCTTTAGGTGTTAGCTTGCACTCGTTAATCGAGCAATTTATTTTTTTAACTTGGGTGTCCTGACTCTTTTTATTCTAAAATTTTACAAAAACTTACCCAGTATAATCTACACTCATGAACTTCCTAGTCGTTGGTGGAGCAGCGTCTTCTGTGGCTGTGAAGACCATGTGTGAGTGACAGTCTCTTTGGCATAGGTCGCATGTGAAAGATAACGCTGGTCTGTTGGAGTTGCTGTACTCCTTTCTGTGGGCTTGCTTCTCTGCAGCAGCCTCAATTAGATTTGCTTCGCCCGTTTTGAGGTGCCGAGTCAGGGCCTCTCTCTACTTTTAGCGGTCATCTGCCAGGCTCTCCCAGGTGTCTGGGTTCATGTTGGTGGCTCACCGTACAGAATGTCTTTGTGGGATGCGGCCATCTTGCATTTGGTGGACGTGGCCTAGCCATCGGAGTCGGCGCTGTCGGAGCAGAGTGTACATGCTGGGTAGGTCGCTGCAAGACAAGACCTCGGCATTTGTCACTTAGCCCTGCCAGGAGATTCCCATGATGCAGTTTCCTCTCTTGCCTGGCATACGTGGTCCATGTCTCACTGCCATAGAGCAGCGTGCTGGACGTTGGTTTTCTTGAGGCTGATCGTCAGCCCGAAGTCCTTGCAGGCCTGGGAGAAATGATCCATCAAGGACTGGAGATCGCGCCGCATGTGGGTTGCTACAGCAGCGTCATCGACGAACAGCATGTCTCTGATGAGCACTTTGCAAACCTTGGTCTTGGCTCTGAGACGGGCAAGGTTGAAAAACCTTGCCATCTGACCGACTACGCAGGTAGATGCCTTCTGTTGAGGTGCCAAAGGCATGCTTCAGCATCAGTGCGAAGAAGATCCCAAAGAGGGTGGGGGCAAGGATGCAGCCTTGCTTGACTCAGCTGCAGATGCTGAAGGGCTCAGAGATGCTGCCGTTGAATTGTATGATGTCTTTCCTGTCAGTGTGGAAGGACACGATCATGCTCTGCAGTCTTGGTGGGCAGCTGATCTTTGGCAGGATCCTGAAGAGGCCTTCTCTGCTGACGAGGTCGAACGCCTTGGTAAGATCTATGAAAGCGACGTACAGGGGCATCTCCTGTTCTCTGCATTTCTACTGGAGTTGGCAGAGGGAGAAGACCATGTCTACCGTTGACCGTCTGGCTCGGAAACCACACTATGACTCTGGGTAGACACGATTAGCGAGTCTCTGTAGACGGGCAAGGATGACCCGAGCGAAGACTTTGCCTACAATGCTGAATAGGGAGATGCCTCTGTAGTTGTTACAGTCGCTGCACTCCCCTTTGTTCTTGTAGAGGGTAATGATCTTGGTGTTCCTCATGTCTTGTGGTATGGCCCCTTCCTGCTCTGCGTCGAGTTCGTCCATGACGTGTAGGCATTCTTTGGCATCGAGGCAGTGTTCAGGCGTAGGGTGAGAAATCGCTCGGAGCCATTGCTGCCTGGCTCTACCATAGTCAGCCATATGTTTCTCACTTCAACGTCCACTCCGTGCATCCATGGCTCATTGGAGGTCTTCCCCTGCCAATAGAAAGTTTAATATTTCTCCCTTAGCGACCCTGAGTCTGCTAACCATGTTTCCTGGAGTGCGGCGATGTCCACATTCATCCTTTTGAGCTGATCGTTGATGACGGCTGTTTTTCTTGAGTCACTGATATACTGTAGGTTGTCAGAAAGGCCGGTCAGCATTGTCCGTACATTCCAGCTTCTTAGTTTTAGAGTTGGGCTCTCTTGATGCTTTGGTTTGTTGCCCAGTGTGGTGGTTGCAAACTGCCTGTCGGATTTCTCCTAATCCCCATGCACCCAGTGAGGAAAGCAGACTGTGGTCCATGTAGATTCCTATGGACTTTAACTGTATACAGAAACTTTTGTAATGTTTTAATGGATTTTACACCCTAACACCAATCACTAACTTATGGGATCTGTAAAAAGGGTCATTGTAATCCTGTAACACAAACCAATCCTTGCAGTCCACTGGGAAATATCCAATCAGAGGCTCTCATGCCTTCCTTTTTGTGTATGACCCTCCCATTCATTCACTGCAGTCAGTGCACCTTCCTACCCCTGTCAGAAAAATTGTATTGTAACTATACTAAAGAATAGAAGATTGTATACAGTCTGTAAGACTGCCCATTACATGTTACCAGTCATCCTGCTTATCTATCCTTTTCTCTTTTTTGAAGTGACTTGCTTTTAGGCTCCATCACAAATTACCCATACTGCCAATATCTTTCTGTAGAATATAAGGTGTGCCCATTTGAGTACATTTCTTATCAAATGGTATGCTGGTTGGGACACAGGCTGAGTCAGAAGTTTCAATCCTTTGATGTGTGTTTGTGAATGAAAGGCTATAAGGTTACACAACACATCAACTATTACCATGAAATGCAATTCAGCAACCTATTTCAAGTAAACAGCCTAATGACTCAGATTTCATGGTTGCTTATTCACAATTTCTGAGTATATATTATGTCCATATTGTTATACTGATACCATGAACTGATAGACCCAAATGCAGGACAGACATTACAGGATAAGGTAAAATCAGGGATCCTTTATTATGAACAAGGCTAACATAGTACATGAACACTATGTAATCTCGGCTGGATCATGGTGTGTACACTGAGATACGTCCTCTCTCTATGATGGCACAATACGATCTGGCACGGGAACAAGGAATAACGGGCCCTTTATCCTTCGACAAGAATGCGAAACAGGCAGGATAATCAGGGCAGAGCCTGTAATTAGAGAAACACACACGGGAGAGGAGAGAGCAGATCAAACAGACAGGCATGACCTAAGTCCTACTGCGGGACCTCACATATTCATTCCTTTATTCATTCATAAGCGTCGCGGGGAGGCTGGCACCCATCTCAGCTGACTCTGGGCGAGGGCGAGGTACACCCTGGACAGCTTGCCAGGCCATCGCAGGGCCAACAGTCATACAACCATTCGTAATCACCCTCACACCTAGGGGTGATTTGGAACAGCCAATTAGCCTACTGTGCATGTTTTTGGACTGTGGGAGGAAACCGGAGTACCCGGAGGAAACCCACGCAAGCAAACTCCACACAGAAATGCCCGAGCAGGAAATCGAACCCAGGACCTTCTTGCTGTGAGGCGGATGTGCTAACCACTGCGCCACCGTGCCAACCTCACACATATGGATATTCAATTCAATTCAATTCAATTCAATTCAGTTGTATTTGTATAGCACATTTACAATTGACATTGTCACAAAGCAGCTTTACATAGTAAAATAAATTAAGGAGAAATTAAGAATTTTTCTACAACCCCTACACATCACTAATGAGCAAGCCTGCAACGACAGTGGCAAGGACTCCCTCAGCTGACACTATGAAGAACCCTTGAGAGAAACCAGGCTCAAAAGGGAAACCCATCCTCATTTGGAAAAAAACATAAAATACAAACCATGTAAGAAAAATTCCATTACAGTCCAACAGTAGTCCGGTTGGTTTTACCACAACTGCAAGTCCTAAATAATTGCAGCAAGAGAGTTTATATCGCCAGCAGTGAAAAGTCATCTTCACAGTCGCTGAGTGCAGATCTAAGCCCATATGGATCTTCATCAGCAGGAGCGAGG
>JAOUQZ010075102.1:0-18012 GCA_028564935.1 Neosilurus hyrtlii
AGCACTGTTTTACGGAAAATCGACTCAAGATCTTATATATATATATATATATATATATATATATATATATATATATGTGTATATGTATGTATGTGTGTGTGTGTGTGTGTGTGTGTGTTTGTGTGTGTGTGTGTGTGTGTGTGAATGAGTCCTGGTAATATCCTAAAAGAGCATGCAGGGAGTTCAAACCTCCACCAAGGCCTGGTTCCTTACCTTGCACTGTTACCGTACTACCACTGTGACTGACTTGAAAGTGAAACAGAATTTTTGGATCCCTTCCAAAATGTATAAGGTTCCTCTTGGCCCTGTTCTTTACCCTTCCGCTGAGTTTTATGGTTTGTTTTTACACAGTGCTGCTCACCGACATATAAATATGTAAGCAAACAAGCCACTCTACAAGTATAATCTCCTGGTGAGATAAAAAAGGACCAGAATGCAATTCAGGTACATTACAGCACCATTGTGCTGATTTCTGTAGGACCAATCAGGTTGGTTTGTTAGCGGAAAATGATGAGAGCAGTGGCTTTGATGGCTGTTTAAATAGAGGCTGAGACGTGTAGAGATGAGGAGGTGAGAGCTGGTGTTACTGCACTGGTCCCCTAATGCCAAGTTCACAATACGTGATTTTCATTATCAGATTTCTGTACAGATCACAGTATCAAATCTGATGTTACGTAACAAGGAAGAGTAAAGGTGTCGTGATGGTTTTGCAATGGAGATCATATATTACAAGGTTATCACCAGAGGAATCTCCAAATCACATTTTGAGACAAAACTGCACACACACACACACACACACACACACACACACACACACACACACACACACACACACACACACACACACACACAAAAGGCAAGTGTGGCACTGCTTTCATGGGTTGCCATGTTGGTACAACAAATCCAAACCATGATTCCAAAGGACATACATTTTGAAACACATACAAAGTTATTGTTTGTCTGTCAGAAGTTTGAGACTCAGCTTTCTAATCCGTGTGAATTTTTGATTGCTTTGCACAAGTTTAACATATCTAAGACATGCAGTTACACCATGTTTCCATAAAAAAACTGGTTCTACACGCTCTAATGTGCTGCTTGCTTGAATTCTCAGCAGTTTTGGGAGCAGCTTGGGTCTTTTTCTCAGATCTATTATTCCCATTAAAGCAGCTCAAATAGGTTAAGGTCAGGTGACTAGGACATTTATACCACTATGGATAGCACTGCCTCCACAAGATATTTTTGGAACAATGTTTCGGGTCACTGAAAGGCAAACATTACTTAGCAACAGAATCCGGTTTACCCCATCATTCAGTGATCACAAGTCTGAATCCCAGTGATGCCACTAGGCAGGCATACTCTCTACTCAAACAATCCCAGCAACACTAGCTAGTTATTGACTTTTGTGTTTTTCTTCCTTTTCTTCTTTATTTCTCCCCCTCCCCTTATCTATCTATCTATCTATCTATCTATCTATCTATCTATCTATTTATTAATTAAGTAATTAATTGATTGATTTAATTGCTATCTATCTATCTATCTATCTATCTATCTATCTATCTATCTATCTATCTATCTATCTATTTATTTATATTTTTGTGGCTATTTATTTATTTATTTGGTTATTTATTTTGGTCCTGTCCTGTCCAGCATCATAGCAAGGCGAATGGCAGTCTGGTTGCTGTGTTGTGCCGAACAAATTTGCTTTTTAAATGCAGAGGATGGAGGTTACCAAGCGTGTTACCCACAATGTTGCATGTGCAGCAGTTTGAAAAGATATAGTTGTCATGTATTTTGCAGAAGCACATGATAGCCTGCGCACCACCTGGTTGGTAGCTGTCATGTGATGCCAAAAGTGTGAGAACTGACCATGGAGTGGCACTTCATTGTTACGATTATGTAATAGAATTATGAATGAATGAAAAAATTTATTTCAAGTATGTACAAAAACAGCAGACAAGAATCAGTAGCTATAACTAGAAACAAAACAAAGACAGAATAAAAAAATAATAATAATAATTTTTTTTAATTCCCACCCCATCTATCTATTGTTGATAGTTAATAATTGTCCCTGTTGATATCCCCCCTTTGTGCACTCCTCACACCCAAAAAACATGCACTTTTTTTTACAAAGTTAAAATTAAATAAAAACAAAACAAAAAAAAAAACAATGCAGAAATAAAACATAAACTAGGAAAAATAATATATAAAAATTTAATATTGTATAATATATAATAGGAATGTGAATCGAACAATAATTCATGATTCAATTCGATTCTGATTTTTGGGGTGGTGACCGATGTTTGATTCATAACCATTACAAACAAAGGGAGCCAATTTCGCGAGTAACTACATTCTTCTATAATCTAGGAAGAACTCTTCTATAAGAAAGAAAGAAATGATATTACTACACAGCTGGTTTTGTAGATGTACTGATCCGCTTTGCTGGTTCAGAGTTGGTTGGGAGTTTAGTGAAGTGATGGAGTGTGCGTTGGTCAGGAGTTGGTCGTGCTGCTGCTCCGGTTCTTTTAGCTCCGGGTGATGGTGTAAGATGTGGGCTCGGGTATTTGAAATGTTCCCAAAATACTTGACTTTTATTTTGCACACCGCACGTCATGTCAAGCTTCTTCTTACTTGGAAAATGTAAAATCCGAAGTGCAAGCATTTGCCTTCAGCGAAGACGGCGCTGGCTGTATTTATTTTGACTCATCTAAAAGCTAGGCTAAAAGCTAGTTCCGAACTCGGCCCTCACTGGAACAATTTACGATGGAGGCCATGTGTGGACAAATGGTACACGTTGTGAGTAAGGTTGGAAATGCTCGAAAAAACGTGTTCTTAAAAATCAATTCTTGAAAATTTTAATCCATTCAGAATCCCAATAAATAAGAATCGTGATTCAGACGTGAATCGATTTTTTTCAGGCACCCCTATCATATAATATTATATAGATAATGTAACCCATTTAATAAGTTAAACTGTAACCTTAATAACACCTGTTATTGAACACCCCCCCCTTTTTTTTAATGCTGGAATTATATAATGGGATAAATGTGTGCTGCATTCACAGATGTATAACTGACAGTGTGCTAATAATACTGTGACTGCATGTAGAAATAGGGAAACAAATTTTCCTGTATTTTAATCATCAGCAGAGATTCTTGTTAACTTTAAAATAAATGATGACAACACTGTCAGTGCTGTCTATTTCATCACAGGACAGTTGACCTTAAACTATGCAGTGAATGAGTCAGTGTGTGAGACTTCCTGTGTCATACCACTCTTCGTGATTTCCAGTCACCCATTTTCTTTAAGCTTTTGTCTGATAGAGATTGTGGCATATGACAGAACACAAAGTCACACATCAAATCAAATTAGCAAATTCAAGCAGTTTGGCTCAATTTCCTATTAAAGTCAGTTTCTAGTTGCAGATATATATTTATCAGATTTGTCATTATACCATATATGTTCTAAGTTCAGTAATGTGTAAACATTGTGCTAAATGACTTTAGGCTTTAATAAGACCATAACAAGACTCATGGTGCAAAAAAAATGGTCCTTTTCTCATAATGTGATAAGTATTAACATCTTGGTAAGGTGAACTCTTAAGCACCATAAACGTCATCAGACTGCTGTTTATGGATTATACCTGGTATCCTTTAAATAGTTGGAGCTGTATTTTATAAGATTTGCCTATTCAGAGATAAAACGAACATGGACATTTCTTATATTTGTTTCAAGTACATTCAGAAGATTTTGGTAAATCAGGAAATTTAGATGATGTAGGATTCTTGTCATAGGGTTTAAAGTTCAACAATACTATCTCTGTAGTTTTCTATCTGTTTATAGATATGCAGCACTTAACCCATACTAACTAGCATAAGCATTAACGGCGCGTGATAAAGAAGTCGGGCTGGGCGATATGGCCAGAAAATAAAATCCAACCTGCACCCATTTTTATGATTCCAATGTAGATTTTTTATTTATTTATTTATTTTTACATGTATAATGTATAGATACATTTTAATTTTAACAACATTAATACGTAGAAGTGGAATTCTGAGTGCTGCTCAGTAACACAATAAACAGCTGCACAATAAACCCAAGTAAATGAATTTGTTAGAAAAACAAACAAAAAGAGAAAGAAAAACAATAACAAGTGCCTTCTGGGGGGGGGGGGATTAATTAATTAAATGAAAAGGTAAATACCTAAAGAAAGACTTTTCTGAACAAAATACATTTTTAATTTGTTAAGGAATAACAAGACATTAAGTGTTTTGCCATTTAGTGTTTTTGTTTGTTTGTTTAGCTAGCAAGGAAAAGCATAAGACATGACAGGGCAGTGGTGGCTTAGTGGTTAAGGTGACGGGTTACTGATCGGAAGGTCAGTGGTTCAATCCCCCCATCACTACTGTTGGGCACTTGAACAAGACCCCTAACCTTCAGTTGCTCAGTTGTATAAAAATGATAATTGTAAGTCGCTCTAGATAAGAGCGTCAACCAAATGCTGTAAATGTAAATGTTTTACTTGTTGTTCTGTATGGATGGGGGCTACTTTGGAAAAATGTTTTTGACTTGGTAGCTGATATCAGGAGTCCATTTTATGTAGTATCTGAAAGAGCTTGTTTTTCCCCAATGTTTATGTGAGCACCATATCTTTGGTGATATGAAACCCCACCACATCTGTAGCTTCTTTCCTCCCGGGTCCCTTCTTATTGCATGGCATGCTATGTGAAAAGGATGCTGATTGTATCTGCTGTGTAGCAGACGTTTGGAGGCTCTGCTGCTAACGTGCATTGGCTGCATGAAAGTGTCTGAGATGTAGAAATTTGATTGTTGTCCTACTACTTTAAATTGTGTCCCATTTTAAACAAATTTTACATCAGTGGTTTGTTCTGTCGCACTTTGCATAAGCGAACCTAAAATACCAATGATGGGCACTGGTTGAGCATATCAAGAAACAAGTGCACCCCGCCCAGGTTTCTTTCCTGTCATGCACTTTGCAGAGTTTACAGAGCCAGTGAAGTAAAAAGTAAAATCTACTGTATATAAAAAAAAGTTTCAAGGTGAACCACAATTTTCATTTTATTTCATTTTCGGTCCACCTCTATTAAGACATACTGAGCTTTCTCGTCTTTGAATTGTACCACCCGCAGTGTTCTAACAAGTGTTTGCTAAGGACACTGTGACTGCTTGGAGAAATAGGGAGGATAAAAAATTGCCATCTATCTTAATCAGTAGGAATTCATGTGTTAGCTTTAAATTAAAATAAATGATGACAACACTGTCAGTGCTGTCTATTACATCACACAGGATATTAGTTTTAGCAGATTAACACAGTTGACTTTAAACTCAGAAGTTTTAACTAAATGAGTCAGTGTGTGAGACTTCCTGTGTCATGTGGCTGTTCATGCTTTGCAGTCACCCATTTCTGTCTGATAGGGATTGAGGTATATGGTAGAATGCAAGGTCACACATCATGTTAAATTAAGGAATGTAAGCAGTTTGGTTCAATTTCCTATTTAAGTCAGATTGCAGTTGCAGATATCATATTTATCAGCTTTATCATATACTGTATATGGTATATACCAAGTTCTGGGGTAATGTGTAAACATTGCACATTTTATGGTTCTTTTTTTTTCTTTGAGCAAAGACACAGGAGAAGTGAACACATTTCTGAATTGGTTGTAGAAGTGGAAATCTGAGTGCTGCTCAGAAACTATGCACTGCACTTTCTCCTTCAGGATCAATGAAATATAAACCCAAGTAAACATCTGGTTATAAAAAAAAGGCCTTTTGGAGGGGGGAAAAAAACCCTTAAATGCCTAAAAAAAATACGTTCTCAAAATACGTTCTCAATTGTATTATTCAATGAAATCAAGTTATGGCTCAGCTCTATAAAGAAGTACTCCGATTTCTCATCTTTGGATTATACACTTGTTTTCTGACGTAGTTTGAATTCTAAATTGAATCCTTGCTGTGTCCTGTAATTACCTTCTGAATTCAGAAATGCACATAAAGGTGAGAGGAGTGTCCTAGCAGTGATTTGGATGCATGTAAATAATAACTCCACCCTTTGTTTATTCCTTCTTTCTCTGTGAATAGATTTTCTTCTACTTACTACTACTTAGCGCTGCTCTGGGTGAGTGAAGCACACAGTCGGCCCAAAATAGTAGACTGATGAAAGGCATCATTATCTGACCATTAGAAAAACAGATAAGAGGGATGCCTGTAGACAGCAGGGAAGCAAGGTGTGGTCTGCCTTGCACAGTGAGTTTAACTTTTCTCTGTGGTCTTATATGATAGCTGGGTTACATTGGGACATGAGAGCCCATGCATTTTTCTCTAGTTAGAGATAGTCTTCAGTCTCTGTAGTATTTGGAAGAACTGTCGTAATACATAATACTTGATAATGCTGAAGAGATGCAGGTCGTTTTTGGGTTTATACACTCATGAAGCATTTTATTAGGAAGATTGTTTCATTTATGCAATCATTAAGCCAGCCAATCATGTGGCAGCAGTGCAGTGTATAAAATCATGCAGATACGATCCAGCAGCTTCAGTTAAATTTCACAGCAGGCATCAGAATGGAGGGAAAATGTGATATCACTGGCTTTGACTTTGGCATGAATCTTGGTGGGGGACAAGTGAGCGGCGGTTCTGTGAATGAAATTGTCATTTGTTAATGACCGAGGTCAGTAGATAATTTCCACAAAGGTTAGAGTAATAGAGATATTACGCATGTGGTATAGTGGTTAGGGTGATGGGCTCATGACGGAAAGGTTGTGGGTTCAACTTTAGGTTAGTCCCCCACCATGCTAAGACCCCTGGGCAAGGTTTTAACCACACGTATGCCTCTGTCCACCCAGCAGCATAAATGGGTACAAAGTAAAAAATACTGGGAGGGTATCTTAGGATGAAGTAGTGCCCCATCTCTGGGATTTGAACTTCTAGTTAAGTGCCGGCCTGATGTCGAGGCTCTAACGCCTAACAGACTTACCTGCAACTGTGGTGAGCTGAAGAGCATTTCACTGTGCACAGCACATCAAACTTTGAGGCCGATGAGCTACAACAACAGAAATCCAATGCTGTGTTCTGTTTCTGTCAGCTAAGAACAGATACATCCTAGTTCGTGTTCTTATCGTATGTAACCCTGTCATAGTGCTGGTTTTCACATGCAGATATTTTTCATCCTTCTTATTGAATGTGCCAGGTTCAGCTCAGGTTAAGATAAAGGAGAGAAATAAGTATAGGAGTGTGATTGTAGAAGAGGTTATACAATGGTTTTTGTTTTAGTCATGGTAACTCAAAAGGATAGACTTGTTAGAGGCTTGGAATGCTCAAGTTACAACAGTGTTAAACTCAACCTTCTCTTTGTTGAATGGTTTAAACAAATGGCTTGATTTCCTCTTTTCCCCTTTGCCCTCATTCCTGACTAAAAGAGGCTCTACGTCTTTCCAAAGTGCTTTAATTGAGCTAGATTGCTCACAGTGGCACTCCCTACCACTCTGGCATTCTTCCTCCATATTAGGCCTGAGAACTGAACTATCGTCAGGGAGTCTTTGTTTGTCCTGTTTCCAGTCCTGTCACTCAGCACTCTGGCCCTAACCACTTTATTTATCATCCCCTTTCACTTAAGATCTAACTATAATTTCTAACTTTCCCACTTAATGTGGCAGATGACACATGTCATAATGATTCAATATTTTGATCGATCTTAGCTTTCTGTTGCAGTACCTTAATTATTGTACTATAATCAAGTAAGAGTTTTTTTTCACTACAGCAAAAAGAGTAGCCTGGATTGCCATCAGCATGTTTCTGCCCTGCAATGGCCTGGCGAACTGTCCTGGGTGTACTCTGTCCTCGCCCAGAGTCGGCTGAGATGGACGCCAGCCTCCCCGCGACCCTGATTCGGATTAAGCTGTTGCTTAATGCTTAATGCTTAATGCTTTTTAAATTAGTTTTATTCTTTTTGTATTTTCCTCACAGCAAAATTGAATTGTTGTATTTTAAATACTGAAAGTTAGTGTTCTCTATGAAAGTAGGCAGTCATGCAGAATGATGTGGTTATCAAAACTATAGAAAATGTCCTGATTGTTTGATTTTTTTTTTGTTTTTTTTATTATTTTTTGTAATTATTTTTTTTTTTGTTCTTTAACAGCGATTGTGGAGTATTCTAGCGCATTATCGCCACTCTTTGGTCTGGGGTCCTGTGCTTTGGCTTACAGACTAATTCAGACAGACAGTGTGCTGTAGAGAGACAAAGTTATCACTTTACTTCTGCCAGTTTTTACACAAAACATAAATGTATTCTTCTCCAGTGTACAGTTTGTCATTCTTGGTGTTTTCTACCTATAAATCCATTCATACAAGCTCTGGACACAGTCGTCTGTCCACCTGATGTAGGGAGCAAACCTGCGATTTTCTGCAGGCTCCTATAACAGCACAGGCAGTGTGTAGAAGATCTACAGAAACTCATTTGCTGCATTTATTAAAGCTACAGCTCATCTGGATCCTTAAAACATATGTGTTAAAACATGCACACTGGCATGATGGTCATTTAAGAGTTGCTGGCCTTTATGATCTCTTGTGGTTTTATCATTCTCAGAATAATAGAGAGGAAGCACTGCACTGAAGTACTTGTCCCTGAGGATAAAATACAGTATGTGTATTCCTTCATGCATGACTGGGCCTTACATCTGAGACTCTCCTTGTAAGGTTGCAAGAAAAAAAAAACCCTGCAGATTGCATGTTTCCCTACTTGTAGTCTTGCACTGGATTTGGAAATGATCCTAATCCTTGTTTTGTGGTATTTTAATATTTGTATGGGGTAACTGAATACAGTCCATTTTGAGTGAAGATTCGTTGGTTGTATATATGAGAGTTAGGGAGACGGCGAGAATCAAAACACCTCTCTCCTCTTGTTTTTGGAGTTATGAGATTCCCTAGGGAACTAGCAGCTGTTGTAAACAATCTCGCTGACTTTTCCATCATTTTAAAAATAACAAGTAGTATGCAGTGAGCCTGCAGTAATTTATTTCTGTGTGTATGTATGTGTTGTGGCGTCTTCTCTCTCTTTTTAAAATGTTATTTATTTATTTATTTATTTTTGTCTTGCTAAAAATAATCAACAGATATCATACCTAAACTAGAGAGGCACTCGAAGAGGGCAAGGTACCTGCAGCATGGATAATGTAGCATATAGGCCTTATGGGATCCAGCTTTAACTACCCATGTGAGGTTTAACCTTTTAGGGTCACTCAAGGTCAAAGGTACTTGTTTCATTTCAGAGATCATGTATGGCTTCCTGTTAACGGCCATGTATGGCTTCCTGTTAACGGTGTTCCATGGTAACGGCATGTTTATTGGCACTTGTTTCAAAGGTATAATTCCTACAATTTTTTGACCTTGCTCTGACTTTCATCTTTGACCCAGACATTCTAAAATAAATTCACATCTGGGAATCCGGTCGGGTCGTGTCGCGAAGGGGGACGTTGGGTGGGTGTTGGGTGGGTACACGGGCATGATTAGGATTTTGTTCATTGACAGTGTGACTCACAAACGCCCGGCAATTACAGTACCTTTGCCAAAACACAGTTTTGGGTGGAGGTAATTATCAACAGGTTTAGGGTGGCATGAGGAAAAGGCATTCTGCTAATGCAGCCTATTGTTAAAGAATTAATATTTTTGCCTGTTTTTTTAATCGGCAAACCAAAACATTTGCTACCACTGTCTGTTTTACTGCAGAATAAATACATTTTATTTTCTTTCACTCTTGCTGTGTAGAGAAGCTGGTAGCATATCAGCGGGAGTTTCATGCTCTGCGAGAGCGTCTACGTGCAGCTGAGCATCGAACCTTGCAACGCTCCTCTGAGCTTAATACTGTCCTGGAACAGTTCCGACGTGCCATTGCAGAGACCAACAACAGCAAAGATGCCCTTATCAACTTCTCAGGTAAATGCATATGTTTATAATAAGTCATTTGGCAGAGCACTACTCAGAGTGCCCGGATACTGTTTGCCTCTATTATATTGGCTTTATGTAGAGATATATATATATATCTCTACATAATACATTTATATATATATATATATATATATAAATATATAAACCAGGCATTCATTCAAAAAGCCTGTTGTATATTTCCCCCTCAAACAGATGAGACCCGGAAATTGTTGAAGGACCTGGCACACAGAAAGCCACTCCAAGTGCCAAGTATCTTCCACCACTTGCCCCACTTGCTGAACAATGAGGGTGGCCTACACCCTGCAGTGCAGGTGAGCCAGGGACGCACAGGAGGTAAGCTCTGCACAGTTTCGTAACTTGAAACCTGTTAGATTGTACTACACTGAAACAGTGTGTTTATGGGGGAATTAAAAAGAAATGTTATGTTAATTGGATAATGCTTGAATCAGAAAGACACTCATGGTTTGTCATGGTCACTTGGAGCAGGCGGTGGTTTCATTAAAATAGAAAAATGAATCATAACAATCTTGTTTTATTTTGTTTTTCTTGTGTTTCCAGATATATATACTAAAACTTTAAACAAGATTTTGTGTCGTATGTAACTATGAAGCTGTTAAAAGATGCCTTTAGCTGCACAGCACTTAGTTCTGTTCAGCATGTAGAGCTCACCTGACCTGCGTCTGTAATGGTTAAAAAATAAATCTGTAAGTAGTATGTAAATATAAACTATAAAGTCTGGATTTAGTTTGCTTTTTATATTCAGTTGTATTATATACTAAAATAAATTATGCAGATCAGGCTCAGTGGATGTTCCTAGCCTCGCCTTTGACGCATAATTGTTAATTATTTAACAAGATTAATTATTCAGCTTAAAAATGTATTATGTAAGGGGAACTCAACTATGATTTGATATATAGCTAGAGAAATAAGACACCGTTTAAAGTGGTTGTGTGTTGTTTTACTCTGGAGCTTCACTTTTGACTACTGACCAGTATCACATATGTTTATTGTTTGAAAATGACAGAAATCATGATTATGAAAGCATACTGTTATACTATGTGGACCATGGGTTAGACATATCTGTTCTCAGGAGAATGACAACAATAGAGTCATTATTAATTTATGTAAATTTCATAACCCATTTCCCATACATGTTCTGCATAATTGAGATTGGGACTTGTGTGATGAATTATTTGAAAGTAACTCACATTATTAAGCATTGGGAACAAGGCTGTGTAGGGAAGTGTAGGAACACACAGCTCAGCAGTGAGAAATTCTTTGTTTTAGACTTACTTATTCATATTTATATATGTATGTAGATTTCTGTATGGATATCTGTGTGTGTGTGTGTGTGTGTGTGTGTGTGTGTAATTTTTATTTATTGAGAATTTTATGTTTATCTCATTCTTTACTTGGTATGGAGCCACATGTGCACACAACGTCCTCCAGGGTCAGTAAAATATTCTGATTCTGATTTGGATGTTTCAGAAAGTTTAAAGTTTGTGGCCACTACTGAACAATGCATTGTAGTTTATCACCCACTGCCAGTAGGCTCTGTTACACCTTTGGTCACAAATATGTTGGCTTGCACAAGGTGAATTCAATTAAGCTGGTTTTACAGTGTGCGGTTCCAGCTATCTTTTACAGTTCTCACTTGTCACATGGTACAAGATGATCCCAATAAAATCATGTCTTTTATAACAGATGCAGTAAAGTTTTTTTCAGATTATGCAGTGAAGATCCTCTACATTCAGCCATGCTGGGTGCTTCAAATCCACAGCATGAGCTAATTTCATGTTGTTATCTGTGCTTTATACACAGCATGTTGGGAATACTTTTGAGGATTTTTATGCCGGTCACGCCTTAACGCAACCAGGAGCTTGCATAACTTTGGTTTGGTTTAACTCTTTTGCTGTACAACTGAACTCCGTACTGCCACCCTGTTCTTTTTCTGCAGACAATGCATTGTTGCTCTTTACCAACACATGCCCAAACATACCAGAAGTTAGTAAGAAAATTATGTTGAACAATCATGTTCCAGAGGTAAAAACTGCCATTGTGTTTTTGTTATAAACAATAATGTATAAACCTATTAAGACTTGCTCACATTTTAAGTTTTTATACAGCTTTAAAAAAATTGTTATTAATTAAATAAATAATTAAATTTATTTATTTATTTATTTATTTATTTTTTTTGCATCTGCTGCATATGCATATTCAGGGCAAGAGTAGCATGTTTGGAGGAAAGTGATATCCACCCCTTGTATGTGTGAGCTGACGGACATACATAACTGGCTAGTCTCACATGTGAGTGACGGAAGAGATCGTAGGCCTCCCTCCTTGAGAGCTCGGTCAATTAGTTCTCATGGGCTCCCAGTACAGATGACTGCCTGCACTAACCGAGGCTTAAACCTGCCATCTTTGGTGATAATGGCACACTTGTTTTTTGCACCACTCTGGAGTTTTTAAAATCTTTTTTAGTGGCTGCAGTGCATTACTGGTTTCCCCAGTTTGTAATCAGGTGGTGTATTAGTCCTTTTAAGGAAGTAAAATGTCAGGTTGGAACCGGAGAGCAGAGGTCCACGTTGGCTTTCACTCTGGTAAGCTGAATTCATACATTTGAGATGACAGGGAGTATAGACTCAGAAAAACTGGATGACGATTTGCAAAATATTGTCCGGTCTGTTTTATTTATTTATATTTTCTTTAGCCCACTGTAGCTTTCTTGTTTCAAGTATGTGAAAAGTAAAAATCCCAGGAGAATGAACAGTTTCTGAAATACTCAAATGAGGGCCTATCTGATACTAACAGCCATGCCTGGTGAAAGTCACTGGGATCATATTTTTCCCAGTTCTGATATTTGATGTGAACTTTAAATAAAAATATTGAAAATGATGTCACTGACACTACTTTATGGGTTCAGTAGTTCATTCCCTTATAAAACACAATAAGTACATAAGTTTTTTCATGTTGCTTTTTGTCACATGACCAAGATTCATTACTGGTTGACTTGTTTAAAGACTCAATATTTTCTTCTGAATTCCACTGAGCTGAAATGTATGGGAAATTATATTTTCAGAACAGAGAATTTTGAAAAGGGAGCTGGTCACTGTACACATTTGGCTCCATTGCTGTTCACCATACTGCATGTCTTTATGGGTGCTAGCAGCACTTATTCAATATTAAAATCTGCAGACATAAACCTGAAGCTTCCCTGCTTTTGAGGCTAATTGGTCTCACAGCTATCTTGGAGTAATGAAAAACACTGTATGTAGGCTGTGATCATCACAAGAGAAATGTTAACACTGGCTATGCAGAGCTTGAAGTTAATGGCATTTATAATTTCACACTCTGATTTTGTTTTTGCTCAGGAAATAGCTTTTGGAAAGACCAGATCTATTAGTTTATATTCCTATCTTTCTCCTGAGAAGAAACATCTCTGCTCTTTTAAAAAAAGCATGTTTCTTCACAGTGTACCATTGTGCACTCTCTTTTCATTCGCTCTCGCCCACAGTGAGAGCATTTACTTCCCACCTTCCTCAGTGCTGTGCTTGATCCTTGCTGTGGATGATCTAAATTTAGGTATGTAAATTGGGACGTCACTTGTCCACCCCCTAGAAACTCAATCTCCCACACCTTTTTTCCTGTGTGGAGGATGAGTGAGAGAATGGCATGGGGAATTATTTGAATAAGACATTGCTGTTCTCTGAGCAAGCCCATCATTAATGTTTCCAGAGATATCTATGTCGGCATTTGCAGCAGTGTATTTTCCAAGCCAGGTTTTCCCTATCACAGTGCCTGTATCATGACACTTAGCATAAACTAATCCTTTATTTGTCCCACAAGGGGGAAATTAGCAAAATATTGAAATTAAGAAAGATAAGTATTTGATTAAAGGTGTGATTTAATCTTAATTTAACACCTTAATTTAAAGGTGTGTACAAATTCTGATGTTACACTGGTGGAAAACAGAGAACATCAGAAAACAACAGCATACACTGGAGAATATTAGAGGACATTGTAGATTTGCAGGGAAAACCTCAGGGAAGAGTGAAATATTTTGGAGTGTTGAAAAATCTGGTGGGATTTTTTTGGTGTGTGTGTTCAGAGTATATTGGGGAAACATAGGAAAGAATCAGAATATCATCAGTACACATGGGTAGCGATCAGTGCAACACTGGTGTAAATTTGGGGGGAAATGGGAGCAACGCCAGTAGAACATCGATACAAATCAGTGACATTGCTATAGATTGTAATAACATCGGTATGAAACATCGGAAAGAAACATTGGAAAAACCTCAGGGTTACATGGGTACATATTAAAACAAAATAGGCTGAAATGTTAGAATAACATCGGAATATGTTGGTTCAAACCGGGATCATGATCAGTATCGTGTGAGCGCACCTTAAGACAGCAAGTAAAAAATTACAGGCTGGACACAAGCAAATACAACAAAGTGCAGGTGTTGTGCATGTAAGAGAAGAGAACACAGTTATTGCCCTCATTCCTTCTTCCAGCCTGCTTGCACCTTCAGATCCGTTCATCCTTGACCTGTTTTACCTTTCCCCTGCCTGCTTTCTGTCTCTGAAGAGGGAAATTATGGGAAACCAGGACATTTTTGTGTTCCTGCGTTAGTGCTGATGAAGTGTGATATTTCTGTCAGTGTGTCTCACACTGGCTAAACTGTGAATCTGTCATGAAAACTGTCACTTGCACCTGATACAGAATATACTTAGATTTTTCAGTAACCATAACATCTAGATGTTTGTGTTCATAATTTATTGAAGGTTCGCTTTTCAAATTCTCCTGATCTGGATTCATCTAAATCACGAACATGGTCATTGCCCACATTTATTAGGAAAGGCCCAAGCAACTAAGAGGAAAAGGACAGAGTGCTATTTATCCTTGTGTGTAGGTATGTGTGATTCAGCTAGGTTGCAAGTGGTTCTGCAAGGCTGGAGGAGAAATGAAGCTCTTGATTTTGATTGCTTCGTATGATTAGTTCCACACACTCCTCCCCATACACTCTGCTTTGTGTTTTCTCAGCCCAGAGTCTCACACAAGCATTTCAGTGTGTTCTAAATACATTACACTGTGGCTCCTCTGTCCAATTCATCCCTCTCCTCTCCCTCCATCTTCCGAGCAGTACTGTATAATAGAGTTGATGTAACGTGTTTGCCTTGGGGGCTCGTCTCCCTGCTCCCTAAAAGCACTCTTGTTTCAAGTGTTTATAAGTCTGGGGTAGGAAAGAAACAGTTCTGTTAAAGTGTACAGCCTCTGTCAGTCTGCACTGGTTTCTGCCCTTTCTGCATATCTGAGAACTACACATTAGAGGGTGGACAGTATGTGTGGGCAGTGTGGGATAGATATAGAGGAAGGGAGGAAAATGAATCAAATGTGACTTGGACAACAAGCAGTGGCCTGATACAGATTTTACTGTATAGATAGAGAGCAAACTATAATGTTTAACATATTTGTAGTCATACAAGCATTTTTTTTTTCGTGGAAATGCATCTGCCCCCTAGTGTTAACTGATGACAACAACAAGCTTGTGCCTGTCTCTGGTTTCCTCCCACAGTCCAAAGACATTTACATTAGGCTAATTGGCTGTTCCAAATTGACCCTAGGTGGGAGTTTGTGTGTGTGTGTTGGCCCTGCAGTAGTCTGGCGAGCTGTTCAGGGTGTACACTGCCTTCGCCCAGTGTCGGCTGAGATAGGCTACAGCCTCCCTGCAACTCTGATAGGATTAAGCGGTTGGGCAAATACGTGAGTGAATGAGTGAGTGAGTGAGCTTGTGCCTGGATGTGATAACATTTTATATTTTGAGATCTAGTGGTATTTCTTTTGACCTGTCCATTATAAATGACTGGTTGTAGTGTTTAGGCTAAAAAGATAAATAATAAATTTAATGAGTGCCCGTTTACACACTGTATTTTGCAGTGTCTATGGTAATGGGGATTCCTACTGTGAAGCGGAAAGTGAAGTCATACCTGGCAGAGACATTGCATTCGCTGATCGACAAGCTCTCTCCTGAAGAGAAACTTGACTGTATCATCATAGTCTTCATAGGGGAGGTGAGTGTGTAGTTTGTTTGGTATCTGTAAAATGGACAGTGAGTAGATCTTGTGCTGAGAAGGTGTGAAGGTACACGCTAGCAATAGTACTTGCTAAATGCTTTACATATACATCATTTGGCAGACGCTCTTATCCAGAGCGACTTACAATTATCATTTTCATATATACAACTGAGCAATTGAGGGTTAAGGGTCTCGCTCAAGGGCCCAACAGTGGTGATAGTGGGAATTGAACCGCTGACCTTTGGATCAGTAACCCATCGCCTTAACTACTGATCCACCAAGTTTTTTTCCCTTAACTGTTTTGCATAATAATATAAAGTAGAGTATAAAGTTTAATAGAAGTGTTAAAAAGGCCAAAACATAAACAGTGATTTCAAAATTGTCTTCATTTCTCTGGGGCCTGATATCCTACTCAATTAACAAAAAATGCATTAATAAAAAGAAACCATGTTTTAAAATTTGTTACAGATGGCAAGAAAATGGCTGTTTATTGTTCAGGAATGATGTCTGTTATAGTGATGATCTTTCTTTCTGTCTTTTCGCTCTTTTTTTCTGCAATGATGATTATTCTGTATAATTGTTAATTAAATATTTTTTATCCTTTCTTTCCTAGACAAACTTGGATCATGTGCATAGTGTAGTCTCAGGTCTTGAGAAAGAGTGAGTGATAATTTTATTTGTAATGATGCATTTTGTTGCTGCTAAAAATAAAACAAGGTCCACATTAATGCAGCTATTTCAAATCTCATACAGAATTTGCTTCAGCCTCACATGGGGTCGAGCTTTATGCTCTATTGTAGACCTAATGAGATCCTGTAAGCTATATGTCGAATATTGTCTATCAAAAATGTTTAATGCTTAGAATTAAAAGCAGAGTAAGAAATTTCTGTATATTATACCCATCCATGTCTGAGTACTGAGCAGCTGTAAAGCATGTTTTTCTAAATGATACTGTAGTAGCATTTAAATGCTCTTAATTATACCTACCACTGCTTCAGTGTTTTGTTTTGGGGTTTTTTTTGTTGTTTTATCAGATTTTCTGCTGAGCTGAATTCAGGGCTGCTGGAAGTCATCTCTCCCCCTGCAAGTTACTATCCAGACCTCAACAACCTTAAAGAGACTTTTGGGGACTCCAAAGAGAGAGTGAAGTAAGTGCAAAACATCTGCTCCAGCCAGTCTTCAGTATCGCCTCTTCCTGTTGTAATATCTACACTGTGGCACAGGTGGTGTTTCTGTGGCTGCTGTTATTGTACTTGTTTTTTCCTGTGTGCACATAGGGAATATTTATATAGCCATGTTTAACAGTAGCTAAAAAACAAAGTAAAGTATTGACCCGGACATCGTATGTTCCATATTCTCTGAAGAATATTACTCAGATAAGAAAGATTATGGAAATGTTGTGAACAATAAATACACAATGAGATTTCAGTTTCTCTGTTTACACATGACACTTTCAGATTCTAAGGTTATTGCTTGCTTTTTGTTTCTTTCTTACTTTCATTTCATTTTATAAATATAGGCAGTTTTAAAAGACAGTCTTTATGGTGTGTGCAAAAAGTGCAAGATTTATAGTGATGCTTATTTTGGTTTTCCTAGAGAAGACAGAAACAATTTTTACACCTCACTATAGGTTAGACAGAAAGACACACAGAACTCACTTTATCTTAAATTGCTGTTTAAAGGAAATATTTATAAAATCTCACCTAAGATTTTGACCCTATGAAACTAATATACAGTGGCTTGTAAATTGTCATTTTGCCTATTTTATTGCCTTAATGCATGCACCCCCTTTGCTATGAAGTTCAAAAATAAGTTCTGGTGTTACTGTTTACCATCAGAACTCAGTTATTTAAGTAAGGTTTGCAATGTACAATGTGTGCAATGTACGTGATCTCACCATATATATATGTGTGTGTGTGTGTGTGTGTGTGTGTGTGTGTGTGTGTGTGTGTGTGTGTGTGTGTGTGTGTGTGT
>JAOUQZ010075117.1:0-18012 GCA_028564935.1 Neosilurus hyrtlii
GGATCTCTACCAGGTAAGAGAACAAAAACTTCCCATCATTCCTAAAGTGGAGGGAATCGATCAACCTGATTTAAAGCACACTTATACATCAGTATGAGTCCGGGGTGTGGATGTTACTGTGTGATCAGAGTTTATTAGTGTTTATTATTTCTAACACTCTCTCTCTCTCTCTCTCTCTCTCTCTCTCTCTCTCTCTCTCTCTCTCTCTCTCTCTCTCTCTCTGTATCTCTCTTTCCCTCTCTCTCTCTCTGTATCTCTCTGTATCTCACTTTTTCTCTCTCTCTGTCCCTCTCTCTCTGTATCTCTCTCTGTATCTCTCTTTCTCTCTCTCACTCTCTCTCTGTATCTCTCTTTCTGTATCTCACTCTCTCTGTATCTCTCTCTGTATCTCTATCTCTGTATCTCTCATACACACTCTCTCTCTCTCTGTCCACCTCTCTCTGTATCTCTCTCTGTATCTCTCTCTCTCTCTGTCCACCTCTCTCTGTATCTCTCTTGCACTCTCTATCTGTATCTCTTTCACTGTCTCTTTGCCTCTCTCTCACACACTCTCTCTGTATCTTACTCTGTCCCTCTCACCCTGTATCCCTCTCACCCTGTATCTCTCTCTCTCTCTCTGTGTATCTCTCTCTATCTCTCTCTCTATATCTCTCTCTGTATCTCTCTCTGTATCTCTATCTATGTATCTCTCATACACACTCTCTCTCTCTGTCCACCTTTCTCTGTATCTCTATCTCTGTATCTCTCATACACACTCTCTCTCTCTCTGTCCACCTCTCTCTGTATCTCTCTCTGTATCTCTCTCTCTCTCTGTCCACCTCTCTCTGTATCTCTCTTGCACTCTCTATCTGTATCTCTTTCACTGTCTCTTTGCCTCTCTCTCACACACTCTCTCTGTATCTTACTCTGTCCCTCTCACCCTGTATCCCTCTCACCCTGTATCTCTCTCTCTCTCTCTGTGTATCTCTCTCTATCTCTCTCTCTATATCTCTCTCTGTATCTCTCTCTGTATCTCTATCTATGTATCTCTCATACACACTCTCTCTCTCTGTCCACCTTTCTCTGTATCTCTATCTCTGTATCTCTCATACACACTCTCTCTCTCTGTCCACCTCTCTCTGTATCTCTCTCTGTATCTCTCTCTCTCTCTCTGTCCACCTCTCTCTCTCTCTCTCTCTCTCTCTCTGTATCTCTCTGTCTCTGTATCTTTCTGACTCTCTCTCTCTGTATCTCTCTCTTGCTCTTCACACTCCCCCTCATACCTAGGGTTAATATGGAACAGCCAGTTATAAACAGCCTAATGTGCTTGTGTTGGACTGTGGGAGGAAACCCACGCAAGCACAGAGAGAACATGCAAACTCCACACAGAAGTTTGATGTGTGAAAATAATAATTACATTATCTGTAATGATTTTTTTTATTCATCTTTTGAATGTGGGAGGTTTTATTGGGTCTTCCTGTACTAGGCTACTACCATTAATACTCATCATGATCATCATCATCATCAACAGAGTTGGAGAAAGTTTTATCACTAACACTAACCCCATTTCCAGAAAAAGTTTCTCCCCCAAAATGCAATAAAAAACCAAAATCTGTGGTTTGGTAATTTATGTGAAATCTTAATTAAGTGGCAAAAGTAAAAATTAAATATTTTCATATATTATGCAAATAGAAAAAAAGAATGTGATCCCAACAACACACTGAATAAAATGAAACAGAGATATGTTTATCATTGTGTAACATCACCTTATCTTTAATTACACCTTTCAGTGATTTGGAAATGAGGACACTGTTAAAGTTTTACAAGTGAAATTTTTGTCCAATCCTGCCTGACACAAGACTTGAGCTGCACAGCAGTCTGTGGTTCCCACTGTCTGATTCTCTTCTTCATGATGCGCCATGCTTTTTACAATGGACACAGATCTACGAGCAGGTTAGTAAACCGCACTACAAAGCCATGTTGCTGTAGCTTGTGCAGAATGAGGCCTGGTGTCCCTGAAGTTTTTTTACAATATTATGTACAGTACATATTCAAATACCTAAATTCTCTGCAATCTTGCGTTGTCAAAGCGTATAACAAATCTCTAATGAATTTTGGCACAAAGGGGTGAACCATGACCCATCCTTACTTGTAAAATCTTAGGCTTTGGTAGATCCTAATTTCATACAACCATGAAACTTCACCTATTACCAGTGACTTTAGGCCTGTTACTTTAATATTCTATAAACTCTCGCTCACTCATTTACTGACTATTAGGTGCTATCCTACTATTATCCTACTATTAGGGTTGCTGGGAGGCTGGAGCCTACCTCAGCCAACACTGGGTAAAAGTATGGTACACTGTGAACAGCTTACCAGACTATCACAGGGCCAACACGTGCCATCATTCGCAATCACACATAGGGGCAATTTGGAACAGTTAGCCTAATGTGCATGTGTTTTTGGATTGCTGGATTTAGGAAATCAGAGTACCCAGAAGAAACCGACGCAAGCACAGGGAGAACAAGCAGGCTCCAAACAGAAACACCCGAGCCTGGGACTCGAACCCAGGGCCTTCTTGCTGTAAGGTAGATCTACTAACCACCGTGCCACCATGCATCAATATTATTTTAATTCTGTCTAAAAATACAATTAGTCATTGTATTTTCAACTGTTTTTTCTTTGCACTTTTTTAGTTAAATAAAGCTTCACATTAATTAAGAAATCACAGATATTGTTTTTTATTTTATTTTGGAAATAAATGTGGACTATTATGGAATAGTTAGAAGAAGAATCACCATCAAAATTACCTCCACCATCAAATTATTATACAATTAAAAGGGTTGCAAAACATTTTAGTACTAGACTACAGGACTACTACTAGTCCCCAAGTCCTAGGCTCAGTGGGGGGGTTGGGTGGTGGTGGTGGTGGTGGTGTTGGGTTCTGTGTGGAGTTTGCATGTCCATGCCTTTGGATTTTGTATATAGTTATTATTTTTTCCCAAAAAATATAATGCAAGAATAAAAAATTATATTTCTTACAATTTAGAGATTAAAATAAAACAGTTATTTTGCTCCCGCTGGTTGTATATGACAACTCCACAAGAGGCTTTTGGTGCTTGGCCGGGCTCAGCCTGATAAAACCACAGAAAGTCAGCACCTGGGCCTACCATCTATGGAATGAAAGATTTAGGTTGGGGCAATGCGAGCCAGGCAGCAGTTGAAGGTGAGGGCCTGGGCATGCCAATGCTCAGAATCACAAACTGACTCTAGGGACATGGAATGGCACCTCAGTGTGTGGGAAGGAGCCTGAGCTGGTGTGTGAGGTGAAGTGGTACCAAGAAGATATAGTTGGGCTCATCTCTATGCGCAGTGTAGTCTTTGGATCTCCTGGAGAGGGGCTGGACTCTCTCATACTCTGGAGTTGCTCAGAGAGAGCAGGTGAGCAGGTGTGGGGATACTCACAAGCCCAGAGCTGAGTGCCTCATGTTGGAGTTCATGACTCGGGTGAAAGGTCTCTGGGATCTGAACCTGAACAGTGTTTTGTTATTGAACTTTGTGCTAGTTATGACTATCCATAACTAACTTTATGTTCAAGCATAAGGTGGCCTACAAGTGCACTTTGTACCAGGCCATCAGAGGCCAAAGGTGTGTAGTCGTATTAGCAGTCCTGCGGCTGTATGTCTTGGACATTTGGGTAAAGTGGGTCAGAGCTGTGAAATGACCACTGTCTGGTAAACCAGCTGGGAACATCTGGCAAAGATATTCAACTCACACACAGGTGAGCTTGTCAGTGCTCTTCATGGTGACAACCCAAGAACCTGATGGTGACAGAAGCCATCAAGGGGAAAAAGGACATCTTTTAGTCTTGGTGGTCCCAGCGTCCCCGCGGCAGCTGACCGATATCAATCGGGCAAAGAGGCTTCAGCAATTGCAAAAGCAAAACCTTGGGCTTGGTAGGAGTTCTAGGAGGCCATGGAGAAGGACTTTTTGTTGGTCTCAAGGAAGTTACAACAAAATGGCAGAGGTTGCTAAGGCAGTCAAAAAGCTCCTAGGTTGCAGGGTGCCAGGAGCAGATGAGATTCACTCTGAGATACTGCCACGGAATTGCATCTCTATTTTATTTGTGGATGATGTGGTTCTGTTGGCTTCTTCAGGCCATGAGTCAGCTCCTTCATATCTGAAGCCATGTTTCTTTACCTGAAAAAGATGCTTCCTCTGAATAGGGAAGAAGTCTTTGCCTTGAGCATACATCACCAGTAATGAGGGAATTGATCCAAAAAGAACAACTTTTAAATTACCAGTACACTAATGTTCCAGCCCTCACCTATGATCATGACTGAAAGAATGAGACTGGGGATACAAGTGGCTGAAATTAGTTTCCTCCGATGGGTATCTGAGCCTTAGAGATAGGTTGAAGAGCTCAGATATCTGGTGGAGCTCGTGGTAAAGCCCCTGCTCCTCTGCATCAGAAGGGGTCAGTGGAGGTGGTTTGGGGATCTTATTATTATTGGGTTTTCTGAGCACATCCCACTCTGTGGAGAACCTGGTGCAAGCCCAAATTTCACTGGAGGGATTATATATCCAGTCTGGGAAGACCTCAGGATCCCCAGGAAGAGACAGAGAGTATCACTGTGGAGAGGAATGCCTGGGATACCTGTTGCCTCCATGAGTTGAGCTCGGGTAGGTGGAAGAAAACGGAAGTGGAATGATCTGTGAAACAAGTGTGCAGTGCTGTGCTCACCGTCTTTATTTACATTCACAACTCCTCTTCCCAGCCCCTTGTTGAGGCCCTTAGAAATTCAATAATAACTGTATGAATACAACAACAAGAAAAGTAAATAGCAGGTCAGCAACACTTTTCAGACTTGTTCAGTCCTTGTCAACAGTCAATCAATGCAGTTGAGCCTCTCTTAACGTCAATCTCAATGTCAGGACTCATCTCCAATAAATACCCATTAAAAAATGTAATGCTTACCTGTGGGAGACAATGCCCAGCTTCTTTGCCTCCCTGAGGTAAGATTTAAAGTGGATTGCATAGTATTTAGAGCTGGTCTTCTGTTGTCTACTGTTGAACTCAGGTGCCATTATTACCTTGGATATGAATACCTCCTCTTTGAGCTCTAAATCATAGACTTATACGTTCCTCCAGGCTTATGTCTACTCTCCTCCACTTCCGGTTGCTAGGTTACCACCCATCATCATACCAGAACTTATTTCAAGTTTCTTCCCAGTGGTGATCAAGCTTAATCTTAAAGGAGCTTAATGAGGTAACTGAAACAACGTGCTCAGGAAAAGCATTCCAAGGATTTACAATACAAAAGGCAAAGGAATTCCCTGTCATATCCACTCTGAGTCTTCGTTTGTTTATGTTGAGAACCGCAGCTTCTGCAGGGTACCCTTTAATTGTACAATTGTGCTACAAGGGCACTGCCATCTCACAGCAAGCTCTGTGGTTGAACCTGCCAAGACATTTCTATGTGAAGGAATCCATGTTCTCCCCAATACCTCTGTGTGATTCCTCCAGGTGATTTATTTTCCTCCAACATTCCAAAGATAGATTGTTCAAGTTGCCCATATGTGTGAATATTAGTCTAAATGGCTGTCTGCTTCTGTGTCTTAGTCCTGTGATAAACTGGAAACCTGTCTATGCTGTACCCCGTCGCACACCTAGTGTCAGCTGGGATTGGCTCCAGCTTCCCTAAACTTGCTATGGACATGCAATATTTAGAATTAATTAAAAAACTCACTAAATAATTAACTAATTAATAATAAATTTATTAATAATAATCCTTCTATTACTGCTACTACTACTAATTACAGTAATAATACATCTTAAAACTTATCTGTTTGAATCTACAGTATAATTCTTACAATCTTTTTAAATTAGGAAAAAAATAATACATTTTATGTTTGTGTACATGGTGTATATTTAGTGTGTCGTGTAATTTTGATTGGTAAAGTGCACATAAAAGGAACATATGTACCCTGCCCTCACCAGAATCAGCTGAGATGGGCACCAGCCTCCCTGAAGCCCTAATTAGGATTAAGTGGCTTAGAAAATGAATGAATGAATAATAATACGGTAGTGGTGACCTGGTGGTAGGGTGCTGGCTTACTGAAGGTCTGGGGTTCAAGCCCCACTATCACTGAGCTGTCACTAACCCAACCACACACACACACACACACACACACACACACACACACAAGCACACACATGTAAAGGAGGCATGTAAAAGAACTGGTGAAATAGGCGCCAGCCTCTCTGTGAAAATAATTAGGATTAAGCGGTTCAGAAAATGAATGAATGAATGATGATGATGATAATAATAATAATAATAATAATAATAATAATGGTAGCATGATGCTTAACACTATCGCCTCACAGCTAGAGGGTTCTGGGATCGAACCATGTAGCCAACTGAGGTCTTTCTGTGTTCTCCCACTGCTTGTGTGGGTTTCAAGTGGGTGATGCACAGTGCGAAGGCAACAGTAGGTCAACATGTCCACCGCAACTTACATTTCCCCGCACTCATGCACACTTTCATATTCTCAATAACTGGACTAACGCACCTGTTCACACGCACAGCCAGTCCATTTAAGGACTCCCGAGACATGCAAATATTAAAAAGTAATGCTAAGTCTACAATCTTCTGAACTCACCCAGCCCTTGTTTTATATATCACTATTCTGGTATTGACTTTGATTGTTTACCAGGGTTAACATGTTTTGTACTTTGCTTTTGCCAAGTTGTTTGCTGATCGTCTGGCTCCATTGTTTGCTCTGGACTTTGATATTGTTTCAGGTATGGTTTGTCTGCTGTTTATTTTAGACAACTTAAACTGCAATTGTGATACACTACAGACCTTGTTGCACAATAATACATTAAAAAGGTTAACAAAATGCTTTACTAATGCTGCTATAGCTACTACCACTATTACTACTACTAGTAACAGCAGCATTATCATCAAATTAATTATAAACTAAAAGGGAAACAAAAAATGCTCTATTACTCTTACTACTACTACTACTACTAGTAGTAGTAGTGATAATAATAACAATAATAACAATAATAATAATAATAATAATAACATTTGGTTATTGCGACCTGGTGGTAAGGTGCTGGATTACTGATCCGAAGGTCAGGGGTTCAAGCCCACTATCACCAGGTTGTCACTGCTGTCCCCCCAATGCAGCTAACTGGGTTATCAAAGGCCAGCCATGTCTCTCACTGTCTGTGGCGAGAGGCATGTAAAAGAACCGTTGGTGACTTTTGTAAAGAGTAGGCTGTCCAGGGTGTACTCTGCCCTTGCCCAGAGTCGGCTGAGATGGGCGCCATCCTCCACGCAACCCTAAATAGGATTAAGCAGTTCAGAAAATGAATGAATGAATGATGGTTCAGAAAGTGAATGAATGAATAACAGTAACTAGAAATGTGTTTTTGACACATAACACTAGGTGGTTCCCTTGTGGACAACAATACACCTAGTATCATCTTGTTTTTACCAAATTTGAGCTGTGTAACATGGAAATCAGGTGAAAAATGATGTCCATAGGCATATCTTGTATAAATAACAAACAATCCTTCGGTAAATTTGACATTTGGGTCAAGGTGATCCAATTTCAAAAGGTTTGAAGAGCTTTACACTAAGTTTAACTGGTATGAATTGAAAACTGACACCAACCGTAAAACTGCACCGTCTAGAGTGTTAATAGACATTTTTGATGAATTGACCTCTGTGCCCTTAAAAAGTCGGTCAAGGTGTCCCAGGCCAATAGGGCGTGCTGTTGGCTAAAACCTGATATAAAATAAAAGCAAATTTCTTAATATTTCAATATGCTGGAGTCCATGTATATTTTTACTGACTTTTACCTTGAAAACTAGGTCAATATGACATGTTTTTTACAAGGTTAACAGGCAAATCTGATATAAATAACAAACAATTCTGTTCTAAATTTTACATATCTGACTTTTTACTTGACCATAGTTCATATGGCCCCTGTGACCATGAAATTAGGTCAAGGTGACCCAGTAACAGTAGGCTTGAAGTCCTTGACACAAAGTATATAGGTATGAATTGGAAACCAATCCGATAAAAACTCCTCTAAAGTGTTAACGGGTGTGCCGTTGGAACCATTCAACATAAATATAAAATAAATCCATAAAGAACCCTCCGATGGACCCACCACCTGTTCCCACAGGGGCAATAGGGGTTGGGTGCAGTGTGAGCCGGATGGCAGCAGAAGGCGTGGGTTCTGCCAAACCGATCCTTGGCTACTGACTTTGGATTTTGGGACATGGAATGTCTCCTCTCTGGCGGGGAGGGAGCCTGAGCTGGTGCATGAGGTTGAGAGATACTGACTAGATATAGTCAGGCTCTGGAACCATCCACCTCGAGAAGGGCTGGACCTTGTTTAATTCTGGAGTTGCTCATGGGGAGAGGTGGCGAGCTGGGGAGGGAAGCCCACATGTTGGGGTTCCTCCCTGTTTGAAATGGTAGCCTTTCACATGTTGGGGTTCTCCCTATGAAATGGTAGCCTCCCTCTGCCTACAGGTGGGGGGACGGGTCCTGACTGTTGTTTGTGCTTATGCACCAAATAACAGTTCAGAATACCCACCCTTTTTGGAGTCCCTAGGGGGTGTGCTAGAGGGCGCTCCCCCTGAAGACTCTCTTGTTCTTCTGGGAGACTTCAACACCCAGTGTGACCTGGAAGGGTGTGATTGGTAGGCACAGCCTCTCCAATCTAAACCTGAATGGTGTTTCATTGTTGGACTTTTGTGCTTGTCACGGTTTGTCCATCACGAACACCATGTTCGAACATAAGGGTGTCCATAAGTGCACATGGCACCAAGGACATCCTAGGCCGCAGTTCGATGATCAACTTTGTAGTCGTGTCATTGGACTTGCGGCCGCATGTTCTGGACACTCAGGTGAAGAGAGAGGCTAAGCTGTCAACCGAGCACCACCTGGTGGTGAGCTGGTTCAGATGGTGGGGAAGGCTGCCCTCCAGACCTGGGAGACCCAAGCGTGTAAGTAGGGTCTGCTGGGAATGTTTGGCAGAGTCAGAAGGGCCTTTAACTACCATCTCTGGCAGAGCTACAACCACATCTCAATGGAGGCCGAATGGGCCATGTTGTATGTCTGCATTATTGAGGTGTCAGCCCGGAGCTGTGGCCGGTAGGTCATCAGTGCCTGTAATGGGGGCAATCCCCAAACCAAGTAGTGAACACCTGTAGTGAGGGGAGCTGTCAAGCTGAAGGCCAATCAGGTCCTTTTGGCCTGTGGAACTCTCGGGGCAGTGGATGGGTACTAACAGGCCAAATGTCGCACCGGTTGGCCTTGAAAAGGTTCTGGATCACCATCTGGCGCCTTAGAGGGGGAAGCAGTACTCCAATACAGAAGCTAGTAATGGACTTAATATATACTGCAATGGAACGGTGCGGTTTGCTATCTCAGGTTAGTAAAAATCATTATATAATTAAAGAGATTTTCTCGTTTCTGATTGGTGGAAAGTCATCAAATAATTTTTAGTACCATTGGAATGGGATAAGCTGAGTGATTATTCCACAACTGGCACATGCACAGTAATGTGACTGTCTACTTTGAAAATACTTGAATGAATAATAAAACATTTATAGAATTCGGCTTTCATGGAGAATTATTATAGATCTCGAGCTCAGCTTTTGACCTTGACAACCCCTCAACTGAATAATTCTCTAAATCATACATTGCCTCATTCAGTAATTGCTTAATACGCCCAATGGGTAATAAAAAAATTAAAACAGCACACAAAAATTCACGGTTTGTCACAGTCACCGATTCTGAAATCCTACAAATTGACAAGCTATAAAAACACTTTAAATCATTTTTTAATAATTTCAATTGAAAAGATGCCTTCATGCAGTGCGCGTCACCACTTCACCACTACAGGACAGATTATTTTTCCACTTTAAAAACTGAAAAGCAAACCACAAAAGTCTCTTTTCATTATTTTTTTCTTTGGTCAACGTGGTGGCATGGTGGTGCAGTGGTTAGCACATCTGTATTACAGCAAGAAGGTGAGGACTGCACCTGGTGAGGGCGTTTTTCTGTGAAGTTTGCATCTTCTCCCTGTGTTTGAGGATTTCCTCCAGGTTCCCTCAAGTCCAAAGACATGCACATTAGGTTTATTGGCTGGTCCAAATTGCCCCTAGGTGAGAATGTGAATGGTTGTGTGTGTATGTGCTCTGTGATGGACTGGTAAACTATTCAGAATAATTATTAATTATTTTCCCTTTTCTTTTTTGTCAAAAAAGCAAGAGTTCTGAAGTATGTTTCCTTCTGAAGTCAGAGCCCTGATACATTCTTTTTCATGTTATAAAAGCACGTAAGCTTTCATGTTCCAGTCCACAGCACCTGAGGTTTAATTAAATGGCAGCGCTCCAGAGAACAAAGATAGAAGGAGTCACTGAGACCATGAGAGAGATAAAGAAAGAGTTAGAGAGCAGGTGTTTCCCTCTCATTTCGTCCACCTGGTATTGGTGCCCCTCTGTTATCAGAACTTTAAAACACACACACACACACACACACACACACACACACACACACACACACACACACACACACACACACACAGTATTCTCAGAGGATTTACATACAACAAAAGTAGCAAATTATCTGTAACAGCTTCAACACATCACAATTTCTAACTACAATGTGTTCTCTTCTTATTCTCAACAAACAATTATTAAATGCTTTTCATCAAATCTTCCAAATATAAATGACATTATCCTATTTTGTATTTGAACTAAGTATATTAAATACTATTCTGCATATAAATATAGATTACGGCAGCTTGGTCCTGAATGATGGTTACAGTCCCTGCAGCGGTTTGCTTGATTTTCCCTGGTTTCCCTTCATGTTTTCCATTTTTTCCATCTCTCAAAAACATACAACTAGGCTGACTGTGCTAAATTGCCTCTAGATATGAATGCCTGTGTAAATTTGTGTTTGCATGGTGTCCCTCAGTGGACCGACATCCTGCATGATCGTTGGATACCTGATCAATGCACTGAGTGGAGCCCCATAGGCATGGAGCGTGGTTGTTCCGTGTTTATACACGAGTTGAAGCTGATTGGCCGTGTAATTAGCTGATTCTA
The DNA here is from genome assembly GCA_028564935.1 of Neosilurus hyrtlii. NCBI lineage: Eukaryota > Metazoa > Chordata > Actinopteri > Siluriformes > Plotosidae > Neosilurus > Neosilurus hyrtlii. The sequence goes on from JAOUQZ010075117.1 coordinate 11,120, forward strand.
CTTAGAAAGTACATCCTCCTTTGTGTCTTCCCAATACAGGTGGCTGGTGTGTGTTGTTCAGTCCAGTTTCTTGTCCAGCCACAGCCTGAGGTATTTGTAAGAGTCCACCGCCTCCACCTCAGCGCCTCCTAATAGGACTGGTCGCGATCTTGGTCTGGACCTCCCAAAGTCAATAACAAGCTCCTTCGTCTTAGAGGTGTTGAGCTGTAGGTGGTTAGTGTGGCACCATGCAGCAAAGTCCCCTACCAGTCTCCGATACTCCTCCTCTCTATCATCCCTGATACATCCAACAATGGCAGTGTCATCTTCGTACTTCTGAATATGGAGCAGAACATGCAAACTCCACACAGAATGCACGATCCCCAGGGAATTGAACTCAGGCCTTCTAGCTGTGAGGCAGACGTGCTAACCACTGCGCCACCATGTTGCCTGATTTGAATCACGCAAAATATAATTTCATAACAACAAAACTGAAACCCAAAAAATAGAAGCTCATTCACCACCACTTAGACTCCCACAGAATAAAACCACACAATATATCTTAGGTAGGCAGACAAACTTTCGTTGAACAAAACAACACAAAACATTAACGGAAACACAGAACATTAACTCATTAATTGAATAATTAAACTAAAAAGGCAAGTGATAGAGATGAGGGAGGAAATCAGCTAGTAAAAGGCAGTGAAAAAAAAAACTCAGTATACTTTCTTTCTTTCACTCCAGAACTTAATCAGCAAACATATGGAAGATTCATTTATTTATTTCCTCCAGGGCGCAAGATGATTTAGCTTTTAAAGGAGCTGTGCTACTCTTAAACCACCAGCCTCGGATGCCTATCAATAAAGATATCTATTACAAGCTCTGCCTTTAGGCAGTTCATATATCTATACAATATTTATGGAGAAATAAAGAAGACATACAGACAAGGCTAGCAAAACTTTTTCTCAGCCACTGATTTCATTTTCAGTGGCACTTTAACATTCTCTGTAACCTTCTGCACAACATGTGTTGACCTTTGACCGCTGTTCTTAGAGTAGGATTACCATAAGCACCAGGGGTCAGCTCATTGTTAGAATTTGGAAGTCTGGAGTCAGTCTGTTAATGCAAAGCTCTCATTCACTTATAAACGTGAAACTAGCCCACACAGCTGAGAAAGAGGTGAAGGGACTGGAACGCCTCGAGAAGATAATAAAGAATGCAAAGGAAAGCTGTTACTTATTTGGTTGAAAGAAAGTGAGTGATCTCAGAGGAATAATACAGGGAGAAAAAGAGGAATGTGGCCTCCTTAGTTTTTTAGTTCAGTGAGTCTCAGGACAAAGTGACTTCCTGTTCACCGACTTCTTTTATGGGCTGAGAATAGACCACTGGTTGCCTTGGTAATGCCCACCAATTACTCAGCTCTGTTAAGGTAAGTCTGTTGGGCTTTTACACCCGAGCCTAGTGGCTCATCAGGCCGGTGCTTATCCCTGGCTTCTGTAGCATGAAGCGACTACGAGTTCAACTCCTTCTGGATGGGACGCTAGTCCATCACGGGTTATCTTCCCAGTATTTTTACTGGTATCCATTTATACTGCTGGGTGGACAGAGGCACACTTGTGGTTAAGACCTCGCCCAGGGGTCTTTGCATGGTGGGGGTCCAACGAGAATTCAAACCAACAACCTTCTGATCATGAGCCCAGCACCCAAACCACTATGCCACCGGCCCCATGCTCGGCTCAGCTAGTTAATCTCAGCGTTCTGTGAAAGGCAACCAAAAATACCCCCTCACCACACACCACCAGACACACACCATCACCACCACTGCACAAATAACCATACTTACGGACAAACAAGCAGTGTATGGGTTATGTAGTTACGTGTAGGGGGTGTATGGGTGCCGCTCGCGGCCTGGGACAGAGCCCTCTGTCACACACTGTTAGAAGAAAGGCCCTTCGGCTCTTCAAAAGTTCTTTCAATGGTGCCCCATAGAACCTTCTACATGGACAGACTGAAAATTTAACCTTTTAAGCATACATGTAACATATTTTAGAAAAATATTTGTTTACATAATTAAGGACAACCTCTTTTAGGGTCCTTCCTAGAACTTTTAAAGTGTTACACAAAATCTCTCTCACTCACTCATTTGCCCAACTGCTTAATCCTAGTAGGGTCACAGGGAAGCTGGAACCTATCTCAGCCTACAGTGACCCTGAACAGCTCGCCAGACAATCTCAGGTCATTCCCACCATTCACACTCATATCCACACCTAGGGGTAATTTGGAACAGCAAATTGGCCTAATATGCCTGTCTTTTGACTGTGGGAGGAATCTGGAGTACTTGTAGGAAACTCATGCAAGCATGTGGAGAACATGTAAATTCCACACAGAAACACCCTTGCAAAGCCTGGGACTTGAACCCAGAACCTTCTTGCTGTGAGGTGGATGGGCTAACCACCACACCACCATGCCACCTATTACACAAAGTAGATTTTTTAAAAATAAGACTAATTTTAATAAAAGTTGAGATTTAATTTCATTATATTAATATTATTATTATTATTATTATTATTATTCAAGCAATTAATTAATTTATTTTATTTTTTACAATGTTCATAATTGCAAAGCAGTCAAACTTTTTAACATTTAAATCCGAAGTTGTATCTTTAAGAGAGGATTTTGAGAGGTGACGTGGTCATTCCTCAAACTTAATATGAAAGCTTACTTATAAACCCTGTCCTGCTTTCCTAGATAAACTTGGCCATGCGGAGTGTCTGTATTACAGTTTAAAGCACTGATAACATTTCCAGTATGCAGAAAGACAGACATGTTTTGTCTTAGATCTCAAATCTGATCATCTGCGACCCAGCAGGCTGGACAGACCTGAGCAGACAAGCCCAAGATTAAGATCTGCAGAGATAACACAGCGGTGGGTATTCTTCATCTGAGTCCCATATGAACCATGGGGATGAAGGATTTAGTGATCGGTGATTTTGCATACTCCATAAATCAGAATGGTGGTGTCAGAGATGATATCAGAAATAATACATATACAATCAGAGAGCCAGAAATGAAGGGAAACAAATAAACTACAAATATACAAAGTTTCAAATGCGCTGTAGTTGGGTCGCGTGATGATTGAAGTGCTAATGTCTTATACATGACAGATCATTTAATAAAACTGTGTTTTAAACATATGTGGTTTAATACTTGGAAATCATGATTTATATTGAAATATTTGGATAATTTCTCCATAATGCCATTAGAGATCACATATTAATTAATTATTATCCAATAATCTTCAATTCAGTAATTAATTATACAGAGTAGATTGTTTGCAATCATTTAAATGTGTTTCAAGCATTCATATACATTGTATTGCTTATGTGCTTTTGTAATATAAAGCGATGGCTTATTCTGGAGTGTGTTTAAAGCAGGGACGTCCAATCTTATCTGCAAAGGGACGGTGTGGGTGCAGGTTTTCACTTCAGCCAAGCAGTAGCCACACGTTCTACCTGTTTCAATCACTGACCAAAAAAAAAAAAAAAAAAAAACAACTAGATTGCATGTTAATGTTTCAATTTTAAAGCCAGGTGAGACTCTTGGTGAGATCACTTTAGTCTTGAAAGTCATATTCAAATATTATGAAATTAAAATGATTATATGCAAGATGTACATAATATTTTAAAAACTTTTTCATCTATGCAGAGCTTTTTAAAAAAGTCAATTAATTATAATTATCATTGAATTTTTTGTTAAAGTTATATATATTTAAGGTCTTCTGACCATCAGCAGTTAAACTTTAATGGTTTTTTGGTTGTTGGCTTTCAACAGCTCTATTTTGGGATCTTAAAGCAAGATGGCTGCCACCCGACTTCAATATTGAAACGCTAATGTGCAAGCTAGTCTTTTTTTTATTTAGGTCAGTTATTGAAACAGGTGGAAAGTGTGGCTACTGCTTGGTTGAAGTGAAAACCAGGTCCCACACCGTCGTTTCGCGGATAAGACCTGGCTTAGAGTTTTAAGTTGTGTGACCTTTTATATATATATATAAATATATAAAACAGCACCACAGAAATATAACAAATATCCCAGGTGATGGCACTGCTTACTCCAAGGAACTGCAACAACCTGTGAGTGTCTATTGTTTTGTTTTCAAGTATTATCAGCTCAGGATAATGTTTTTGTAATCTTCTGATATTGGACCAAACAGATTGTGCTGTTCCCATGTGGCTCTCAATGGTTAGTTAAAAAGTTATGGCTGATTGGTGCAGCTTTCTCACAGTAACAATAAAAGTCCACCAATCTTCCTCTCCATGTGCCATACCTGTTCCAGGCTTCAGCTGCCATTGAACACCAGGTGCTCATGGTTTACTAGGCATAGTACACAAGGGTGGTCTGCCTTTGCCTGTCATGCTGCCAGACAGTCTCCCAACCAAGTACCAACCACACCCAACCCTGATTAGCTAGCAGAATGACTTCAAAATGTATTTTTAGGAAAGGAGTGTTCACACTTTCACAACTAGGTCACTATGAGCTTTGTTTGTCTTTTTTTTCTTTTGTGAATTATATTTATTATTTATTTTATTTTTTTGTTATATTACATTCGTTCATTTTCTAAGCCACTTAATCCTAATTAGGGTCCCAACACACACACACACACACACACACACACACAATCATTCACACTCACTCTGACACCTAGGGGTGAATTGGAACAGCCAATTAGCCTACTGTGCATGTTTTATGACTGTGGGAGGAAACAGGCGTACCTGGAAGAAACCCATACAAGCTTGGGGTGCCCACAGAAATGTCCGAGCCCATGAATTGAAACCAGGACCTTCTTGCTGTGAGATGGACACTAACCACTGTGCAACAGTGCCGCCATTATTATTATTTTTATGATTATTATTATTATTATGTCATGTCATGTCATTTTCTGAACCGCTTAATCCTAATTAGGGTCGCGAGGAGGCTGGCGCCCATCTCAGCCGACTCCGGGCGAGGGCAGAGTACACCCTGGACAGCTAGCCAGGCCATCGCAGGGCAGAAACACGCTGACGGCTATGCAGCTACTCTTAACGAAAATCAGCAATGGTTCTTTTACATGCCTCTCACCACAGTGACAGTGACAGGCATGGCCGGCATTTGATAACCCAGTTAGCTGCACTGGACGGACAGCAGTGACAACCAGTTGATAGTGGGGCTTGAACCCCCGACCTTGGGATCAGTAATCGAGCACCTTACCACCAGGCCACCACTGCCCCTATTATTATTATTATTATTATTATTAATAATAATATTATATTTTTGCATGATTTATGCATCCTTAAGTTTACAAAAACCTGAAGCTGTATAAAAGGTGTGTGGACCTTTCCACTGTATGTGAGAGCACTAAAACACGGATGGATGAATTAATAAACTGAAGGAGACAGACATATAGGACGAGGTGAGAGAAACAGACCACAGCACAACAAAACATGGCAGGAACACCTGCTGCATCTGTCACGCATACATCACTAACAGGAAATGCATTCAACAGGATGACTAACATTAATCACCAAAGCGTTGTGTGGGTGTAGGATGTAAGGCGGGAATATACTCTTGATGGGACACCAGTGGGAGAGTTGAACCTCTCTGTAAAGATTTTTCCAGCACATCCTAAATACATAGGCCTACGGTCAGGACCATGTGGAGGCCAATTCATATGTAAAAATGATGATTCATGACTCCTGAAGCATTCTTTCACACTATCAGTACATTTAGGTAGTCAGCCACATGTCACATAATCCTCGACTTGACCTACTGAAACAAACTCTGATCATACCATTGCATTCAGAGGCATGTACAGTGGCCACTGTGTGTGATGGGTTGCTTTGAGTTCTTCTTACTCTGACAAGCCTGTCACTCTGGAATAGGTTAAGTCTGGACTCATCAGATCACATAAACTTTTTCCAGGGCTCTAAAGTCTGATCTTTATGATTCCAGAAAAAAAAATCACTCACTCATTTGCTAAGCCACTTCAATTCAATTCAATTCAGTTTTATTTGTATAGCGATTTTTACAATTGACATTGTCACAAAGAAGCTTTACATAGTAAAAGTAATTTAAGGAGGAATTTAAACATTTTTTCTACAACTCCCTACACATCCCTAATGAGCAAACCTGTAGTGACAGTGGCAAGGAAAAACTCCCTCAGTTGACACAAGGAAGAAACCTTGAGAGGATCCAGGCTCAAAAGGCAAACCCATCCTCATTTGGGTGAAACTGTAAAAATACAAATCATATAAGAAAAATTCATGAAAAATATTTTAAGTCCAACATGTTGTCTGGTTGGTTACACCACAACTGTAAGTCCTTAATAATTGTTGCAAAAGAGTTTATATCACCAGTAGTGAAAAGTTGTGAGGGCTTCCAAGATGAGAACTCCAGCCAGCATCAGCACACCAGGACAGACCACAGGACTCACAAAGCAGAAGGATCAGGAGGACCAAGATCACCGGCATCCAAGAAGTAGCATGTGTACCTCAGCAAAAACAGAGAAAGAGAGAGATTCCCGAACATTAACTGTCTGAGTCTAAGTCCTGAACATTAACTGGAAGGTTATTCCATAATTGTGGGGCTTTGTAAGAGAAAGCTTCGAACCCCGGCAGTAGTCCTCAGTATTCGGGGTATCACTAAGCAGCCTGCACCTTTTGATCTAAGTGGGCGAGCTGGATCACAAATCCTGTGCCAGACCATTAATTGCCTTATAGGTTAAAAGTAGCAATTTATATTCGATTCGAAATTTAATTGGAAGCCAGTGCAGTCTAGATAAGATGGGAGTGATATTCTCATGTTTTCTGGTTCTGGTAAGAACTCTTGCTGCTGCATTCTGGACTAACTGGAGCTTGTTTATGCACCTATTAGAACATCCA
>JAOUQZ010075149.1:0-18010 GCA_028564935.1 Neosilurus hyrtlii
GTGTGTATGTATATATATATATATATATATATATATATATATATATATATATATTCTCCACAATCTCTCCCTTTCTCTCTCTTTTATATATATATATATATATATGCTTACACTATTCCTTGCTTGCACTATTTCTGGGCTGTAAAGAGTTCACAGTATTCACACTATACTCTGGGCTGCCCCGCATCCACAAAAAGTGTGAAAATGACCATAGTGTATTTATGATCGCAATGATAATATATAAATTAATATGATTCTATGTAACTGGGTGATTATCTCATGGAGATTGAATCCTGATTCTGTGTTTAGCTGCTTTGATGACGTTCGAGAGAGTGACTCAGACAGATGGAAGTCAATGCCCCCCGCTCATTAGATTATTAGGCCATGCTATTCGAATAGTTCTGATGACTTTGCATCATTCTGCAAACAAAAGGCACTGTGCAGTGTCTAAGGTGGTGTACAAACATCAGGAAATTAAATGCACATTGATTTTTCTTCAAATATACACACAGCTTCCACAATCTCTCCCTTTCTCTCTCTTAGTTCCTATCTCCCTCTGTATCTCTCTCGCTGCCTTTTTCTTACTCATCATAGCAACTACAACTGCTTAGCAACGATGGGTGGGCGGCAGGTTGGTGGGCGGCTGCTGTCTGTGTACTGGGTTGTTGTCATGCACCTCTCATCTCTCACCAGCAGCGATGCACACACTGAATCATGAAAACAAGACTTTTTTCTGTAAAAACCCCCAAGCTGATCTCAAACATTGATTATATTGTTTCAGTGTTTAATTATTTCAGTTTTTAAATAACTAGATATAGATAGATAGATAGATAGATAGATAGATAGATAGATAGATAGATAGATAGATAGATAGATAGTGGTTGGTACATATTTTTTTGTGCTTATGTATATTATTTTAATTTTTTTATGTCATAATAAGTAAGTTACATTCTATTTAATATGGCAGAAGTCTCATCTGCCATATTTTGCCTCTTTTTTATTTAAGCCCATGCACGCGCGCACACACACACACACACACACACAAACACAATTTTGACATTCCCTAATGTGTATTGTGAAATAAAGTGAGGGATAGGTCTAATGTTAAATTAAAATAATCCTCTGTAAAACTGCCTGAACATTATTGCTTTAACCTGTAGAGGGAATCATTTATGGCCCCTATTATAAAGCGCTGACACTGGAAACTCCTTCAATATACAGTATTGTGCAGTGAAGATTGTACACCACCACTATTGTCTAAAACAGCTTCAAATAAAAGAAATTTTAATTAAAATGTATTGAACAATGCTATGTAGGAAATGAGAACCAAAAAAAATCATTTCGACAAGTATATTGAGGTAAAAGTATGGCTTATAAACAAAAACACTGAAAATACCAATTTTTCAAAAAAATTTAAAGGTGTCGCAAATTCTATTTTATTTATTTATTTATTTATTTTTTACTTTTGCATAGCATGAATTAACATTCATATGGAATAGTTTAACAAGTGAAGAAATTAAAAAAGACAGTAGTGGGCAGTGATGATTATACACTAAACAAACTGAAGATACATCAGAAACCAAGTACAATTCAGGTATTTGTTTCATGTAATATTGGATGATTTTGATGAAAATAGGTAACATAACAATATATAGTAATAACAAAAATAACAGTTTCTTTTTTGAGAAAAAAGTCAATATTTATTGTGGCCACCCTTTACTTTGATTACAGCATTTAACCTTTCAGGAATAGTGTTCACATATTTTTTAATTTCTTCACTCACTAAACCATTCCATATGGTTTGAAGTTCATTCATGCTATACAGAAGTAAAAAAATCACAATTTTTAAATTTTATGAAATATTTATATTTTCAGTGTTTTTGTTAATTAGCCATACTTTTACCTCAATATAATTGTCGGAATTTTTTTTTTTTAGTTCTTATTGCCTACAGTATCATTGTTCAATACATTACACTAAATCAAATGGCTTGGTATGCACTTGCAAAAACACAGAGACAATAATTCACAAGGTGAGTGCATTCTCATATAATGTGGCTGTAATCAGGTGAGAGTGCTGACAGATGTGTTCGGGATAATGTTATGCTAATGCTTAAAGTTAGGTGACTGAGATGGTTGCAGAAGATGCATGTTGTGTGTCGTGTGAAGACTGACAGGAGTTAAAAAATCAATATCAGATGAGTATTGATATGTGGTGATAGACAGAGTTTTGAAGGGAGTGGTAGTGGCATTGAGTAATATTTACCTTTTTAGCTCCTGCCAAACATATTGCTATAGCTATTGGAATGGGTGGCACCTGTCCATCCGTCCGTCTGTCATACTTTGGTTTCCGAATGATAACTTAGGAATGCTTGCTTGGATTTGGAAAATTTGGTATGCGGGTTTGCCTTACAGGTACCCCGCCTGGGATTTGTGCATGCCAAAATCGCTTAACTAATGAGCCAGCCGGACTTTATTTATTTAACACTACAGTTTGGTATCCGAAGGATAACTTGAGAATGCTTGCTCGGATTTTGATGAAATTTGGTATGCAGGTTTGTCTTGTAGGTACCTCGCCTGAGAATGGTGCACACCCAAATCCATGCATGAATAATGAGCCTTAAGCTTTGGACATGTGTTTCTGTTCGATATCTGATTTCCGCTTTAATTTGTGTCGCCTGTCTTGTTAGAGACCAACTGTACTCAATTTTTGTTGTGGCCCCTGCAGGCTATTGTTATTTTTTGATTTGCTTCATATTTTATTTTGAAAAGAAATAACATTAATTAGCCCTGTGAAATCCTGGCATGCTGTCCAGGGTGCACTCTGTCCTCGCCCAGAGTTGGCTGAGATGGGCACCAGCCTCCTCGCGACCCTAATTAGAATTAAGCAGTTCAGAAAATGAATGATGATTGATAACATTAATTACTATATTTTATAATCTTTATTTACCGGACAGATTTTCCCTATGGAACACAAAAAATACATAATAGCACATTATACACATGATTAAACACACCTGTTTCAGCCGCATTCCCTTGCATAAGAAGGAGTTTTGTGAGTTTTTGCTGTCCCCAAGAAAACATTCAAGGTCGGTTATTTAAAAAAGTATTATTTTTTCATTATTTAATCATAATTTAATAATTTCTTTATTGTATCATACTCACAAGCAGTATGTTTTTTTCTTGTCAAATTGGGAAGCAAAAACAAAGTTTAAAAGAAATTATTAGATATATCTAATAGTATAGATCTTTATTAGTTTCTAACCCCTAATATTAAACATTCTGTGGTAGATTGCTGAGTAAAGCAAGTGGTTTATAACCTTTCCACATCCTCCTAACCTTCCAGGAAGTGCCATGTTTTGTTTGGTGTGTCACTGTCACTCCTCCCACAACACAGGAGGTGAAGAAGGAACCAGATGTCCCTACAAAGGCCATCTCTTTAACCACCCCCTCTTTAATTCATTGCTAATTAGAGTGTCTCAGGTACCAATAGCTCTGTAGTACACAACAACACAAGCGTACCATTCACATGCTAATCGTAAAGGATGACCCAACAGGATGCACTTTGGTCATGGTCAGGAACTACTAGCCTGTTAATTGTGCTATTTTGTCATCTCCCTGCGGACGAACTTGACAGTCCTCAAATTAGAGATTTGTAAATGGACAGCCACCACATGCTTTTGTCCTCTAAATAAATTAAATCCTGGCTACAGGAAATGTGTTTGCCATTTATGAGTAATCAGTAATGAAACAAATACAATATTATGTTATCAACTTCAGATACATCTGTTGATTTCAGGCATTTATTTAAAGAGCAATCTGCCCATAAAAAACTTAAGTTTAAAAATTACTGGAATCTTTTAGTAGGCTGTAAAATCTCAAAATAATCTCATATTATCTACATTCAATATTTAAAAATGTGTTAGACAATGTGTTAGAATAAATAATACATACATAAGCGACAGTAAATCAGCCTAAATATTTAGCAAATATAAATAACAAATAATGCTATTCATTTATAATGATTATATTTAACAATATTTCTATATTTTGAGTGACACTGGTTAACACTTCCACCCCACAGCAAGAGGGTCCTGGTTTCCTCCTGCAACCCAAAGATAAGCACATTCGATTCATATGATATTCTTAAATGTGTGTGTGTGTGTGTGTGCGTGCGTGCGTGCGTGCGTGCGTGTGTGCGTGTGTGTGTGTGTGTGTGGGCCCTGTGATGGTCTGGTGAGCTGAACAGGATGTAAACTGCCTTTGCCTGGAGTTGGTTGGCTGGAGTCTGCGTGACCTTAATAAAAGCTTAAGCATTTAAGAAAATTTAAAGAACTGAATTCTGCATTTGAAATGTTTTGAGTGCCAAGATATTTTGCATACTGTAAAAAGCTATAATCATAGTGGATATGGTCTTCAAAGATTCTTTAAGACTTAATTTGGGTGGTTATTATTATTGAATAATTATTTCTAATAGGAAAACTATTTTATGATTCTAAATAGTCTCCTTAAGGGTTTCTTATTAGCAGGTTCTAAATTTAAATTATTAAATATTAATAATATACATAAAATATAAAACTTTTTATGTTCAAGAAATTATATTTATAATGAACTAGTTCCCTGCGATGGCCTGGCGAGCTGTCCAGGGTGTACCCTGCCCTCGGCCAGAGTCGGCTGAGATGGGCGCCAGCCTCCCCACGACCCTAATTAGGAATAAGCGGTTCAGAAGATGAATGAATGAATGAATGAATGAATGAATGAACTAGTTCCATATCTTAAATATTTTCCCATGTTAATCTATTTCAGAAAATGATGTTCTTCAAGGTTTCCTTAGAGGGAATTTTTTAATTTTTTTAATTTTTTTTTTTTTGTTTTGTTTTGTTTTGTTTTTTTTTTGTTTTTTGGGGGGTCCAAATAGTTCAGTGCAAGAAGTCAATTATTCCTTGGGGCTGTTTAATAATGTTTATAAGAAAAGAAGTCACACAATTCATGTAGAGTTCTATTTCTAATAATGACAAAGTTTCCTTTCTTACTTCAAAATAAACTTCACAAATGCTGTGTGATTTCTTCTTTCATTTCAGTAAACAGCCCCTGCTTGATAATTGACTACAGGCACTAAACAGGGTACTGTTTCAAAGACAAGAAAGGAAAAACAATGACTGTAGAAGTAAGCATTTTACACACAAGCTAAAGAGACACCAGAGTATCTCTGCAGGGATCCTTTCCATGTCGTCAGACACTTATAATAAGATTATGAGTGTGACAGTGGTGAAAACAAGTGTTTTACTTTGAGGCAGGAGTTTACATCACAGGGTTACAGAGTAATATATAGATTTAGGTGCTGCTTCCAATAGATGCCTCTATTGATAGGTGTCTGAGTCTGGGTTTACTTTTTCATGTGTTTCTGTTCGATATCTGATTTCCGCTTTAATTTGTGTCGCCTGTCTTGTTAGTTTAAGTATCCATTTAACAAGTTCATGTTCTGTCAAGCTTTTGCTTTCAGCATTTGCTACAAAATCATTTATTTACCTGGAAGTTTGTTTTATTCGGAGCGAGTCTGAGCGGTGGTGTATGAGACTCTATTGTTTGGATTTTAACTTTTATTATTAATAATAATAAATATTAATGTCTTTATTTGTTTGTTTGTTTGTTGTTTTATATTGCTGCCTGTTGTCATACAAGTAAGCGATATCCAACAGCCAATCAGCATAAACTTCTAGACATGGCAGCCTTATTGGATTTCCTATGGTGAGCACACCCAAACACTGGACACACATGGGACAACCATTCAAACCATATTCCATGACTATGATGCTCTACTTGGGACCTCTGCAATAATCATTTTATAGTTGCCAGTTTATAGCATTCTAATTCAGTACTGGATGGATTCTGAACTGTACTGATTTGAACCTGAAAAGATGGGTAAATAGGGCCCAAGTTTTAAAAAAATATATATAAATAAACTTGGGCTGTCAAGCTGTCCAGGGTGTACTCTGCCCTTGGCCACTAGCCTCCTCCTAATTAAGATCAAGCGTTCAGAAAATGAATGAATAAATGAATAAATCAACCCTGAGGTTTCATTTAAGTGTTGATTGTCTAACTAAGTGTTTTTAGCCTGCAATGGCCTGACAAGCTGGCCAGCCTCCCCACGACCCTAATTAGGATTAAGCGGTTCAGAAATGAATGAATGAAAAGTGTTTTTAGCTTCAAAAAAAGGTTTTGCTTGCCCTGGAATCCTTTGTGATAGACAAGCTCTTATAGGGAGAGGACTGTAGGAATCCACTGAGGAACAGCCAAGGATCTCTTATGAGTAGCAATAAAATAGAAGTACAAAAATGTTTCATTTTCTAAGAATGTTTTTTTCAAACTAACTTATTTTCTGTACACACTTTGACCTGATCAATGCCATGATGGATCTCTAACCAACCCAAGCAGCACTGAGTACAATACAGAAGGATTCACCTTGCACAAAGTGCCAGTACTCTTCACAGACGGTAACCCAGAGTCCAAGATCAAATCCTGGACCCTGAAGCTTTAAGGCTGCAATGCTACTCACTGTGCAACTATGCCACCATTTTTGGGGTTATGTGTTGTCAAATATTACCATATACCATTAAAGAAAGTGCTGGTTTACTTTAGTCGCCTTATGGTTTAGGATTGTACATAGAACCTTGGAGGGTCCCTCCTCATAGAGTATGGGGAGAAGGATTTCATTTTAGTCAAATTAGACCACCATGCTTTTTTTAGAGTAGATTTAATTAAGTTAATCAGAGCCAATCTTTTACCCTTTAGTCAATGTCTTGTGGCTTGTGTGGTGGTGGATAAGCTCCACTGTCCTCGTAAATGTCTGGGGTCTTACTGACTACATACAGAGTGCCCTTCATCTTCCCCAACCAGGCCTGAAAGGGTTAATGTCATTACATGTCAGCTTTATTTACCTGTTCTGGTGAGTACATGTAGCACTTACTAAATTAAATCTGTCTCAGAGGAGTAGAGAACTCATCCGGCCAGAAAGAAAGGGGAGAGCCTTATGCCCTGAGGGTTCAGTAAATTCCATTATCAAACACTAATATACTGTGGATTCCGGTGTGGTGCCCAGATCATAAAACTGTCTAATATACCACTACTGAATGTTCCTCAGTCTAGAAAATTATAGACTGAAAAGTTACATATATCCTATATTTTAATTTTAATTTAAAAATAGAAACATTTAACATAATTTTACAACATGGAACTATTTTTATTACTATTCAAAATTATTAAAAAATAGATTAGAGCATGTGGGTAAATAGCACCACTGAGAGGATATCAAACATAGTGAAGAGTTTATTATCAGTTCTGTGTTTTGTCTCTCAGGGAGAATGCAAAAGGTTCCAGAGAGGTGGTTTAACGATTGAGTTTTAAGGAAGCTAAAATCCACTAATTATGCTTAAATAAGAAGCGAACATCTGTGAACTGCCACACACTAAATGTCTTTATTCAATTAATTAATTCATTCGGTCATTCATCTTCATTAACTTCTTTATCTTGATCAGAGCATTTTTATTTAAAAATTCTTGCAGAATACAATATATATATATATATATAAAATTTGGATTTTGGAGGAGTCAGATGTGGGAGCTGCTATATAAGTAATATTATAATAGTGCTTTGTCTGTGTTTATTTCATGACAATAATTGATGGATAGAATAATCAGAGTTTATGTGTCCATCCTCCAGCACATAGATAATTACAAACTACTCACTATCTGGTAGCTTGTTATCAGAAAACCTATTATCAAGTAAAGTTTTAATAATAGAGTAGTTAAAGTGGAGATATTGAAGCCTGCCAAACTATAGGTTTTTGGGTAAAGGAAGGATAAAATTCTCATTTAAAAAAAAAGGTTCTTTCAGATGTTCAGTGTGCTGCTACATGACAATTACAGAGCAGCAGAAACATGCTAGTTGTTTGTCAGCAGTAGAATGAAAAGTTCACAAGCTTGTTACCTTCGGTATTTTTCTACAGCACATTTTTTCACCTCTGTCAGCACCATTGTGTACTTCCCACATGCACACATACAGTAATACATACAGTAATAATAATATGTTGTATAATTAGTAAAACCAGCTTGTTGTGACAAAAGATAAAATACAACATTACGTAACACAGTAAGTAGGTGATAAGCAGTATTTATTGTGAGATTTTTGGTGTTTTTTGCTGATGAGGATGTTCAGGCTGTCCACTTTCATCATCCAGGTTGAGTTTTACTGTTTACAGTCACAACCTTTTAGCTGGCACCAGGTCACTGAGGGGCTCTGCAGGCTCTGAAAAGGCTTCGTAATATCAACCAATCAGAGCACAGTATGCGGAAGCTGGAGGCAAAATGTGACCATTAATAGGAGGAGGACTTCCTGCTTCCAGAGTGTTTTTTTGTGTTGTTGTTGTTTGTTTTTGATTAGGAATCATACTTTTGTGCTCCACTGGGGGGCCACACCTGTTGAAAATGCCACACCTGTTGAAAGAACATCAGATTACATGAAACATTCTGTGAATATCCATCTATAAGTGTTATATTAAACACTAACATGTGCCTCTTGTGCCTCTAGTCAGGTCTTGATTCTTAAAAAAAATATGATGCTATTCATTCCAAAGCTTTTAAGATAAGTTTTTTTACAGCCTCTGTGTGCCGTGGCCCCCAACGTGCATATTAAATCAATTAAGGATGTGAAAAACACATTTTTCACTGCCTCTGTGCGTAGCAGGGAGGCTAATTTTGTTTTCTCCTTTCCCCTCCAGTCTTAATGTCACATTCCATTATGTGGAGCCAAAGGCGGGTGATAAAATGGAGCATTAGGGTTTATAAAACCCAAAGTCCATGCAACTGCTGAAATGTAAGTTGAATATTCAGTACAATGAGGCCTCTCATTCTTCAGTAAAGAAACACCAGGAAGTCTTTCATTGGTGAACAGTGTGGGGAGAGTCCTAGTACACTTCAAACACTATAAGGGCACTACAGTCAGGCACTGAGCTTTCATTAAAAATATCAGTGCTATTCTCGATACAGTGTTTACCCATTCTTTTTTATATACAAAATCTTTTCCTGTTGTCGCTTCACAGAAAGAAAGTTTTAGTTTTGGTTGTCACAGCCGACCGAAGCATTTTTTTTTACTAGAGTCTGCATGTTCTCCCCGTACCTGCATGGGGTTCTTCCAAGTAGTCCTGTTTCCTCCCCAGGCTAATTATATGCGGATTCGGTCTGTATTGCACATAAGTCAGAATGTGAGTGTGAATTGTTGTTAGTCTGTGTGATAAACAACTTGGCAACTTGCCAAAAGTGCATCCAGCATCATATTGTAAGTCAGCTCACCCATGACCCTGACAGATAAGTGCCGTGTATGGGTAAATCTTACAACATTTAATCCCAAAATTTTGACTGATGTTAATAGTAAATGGTGTAAAAACAAACTTAAAAGAAAAAGAAATGCATGGTTTAGCACACACTAAATAGTATCACTATTTAAGCTTCCCAAATTAGAAAACCAAACCAAATTAGAAAATATTTGTAACATTTTTAAACCCATTAAACAATCAGTAGAATAGTCACATCGCGGATCTCTCATGTTTAGTATTTTCAGCCAGACATGTCATCACATCTGGCCAAAGTATCGCTATTATTTAATTTAGCTGACAACAAAAATTCAAGCTAACTGCTGAAAAGGAGATATGTTTTCTCACTATCCTCTGCACAATTAAATGAGAAGGAGTGTTTGCCAGATCAACAAAACTTAAGAGCTTCTGTATGTGTGTGGACCACAGGGGATACTATGGATATGTTGAAAAATAAACCACATTTGCTCAAATTTTAAACAGTTACAGTCGGACAATGAACTTCTCAGCCCACCCTGGTACATATAAAATAACCTGCAATATCTCCATTAGCATCTTACCCCAAAATGTGAGCATCATCCCCACATGTTACACATGCCTATCACAAACTATTAGATACACATTTTTGGTGGAATTTATGAAAGATGATATCTTTTGGTTAGCCCAGATTTTCTGTCCTGTTTGAATAGCCAATGGTGCAGTGGGACAGTGATGATGTAGAAAGGACAGGAGTGACACTTTCCACATATATACACAATGGATCAACTGATACTGGTGGGCCCAAAAAACGTCACAGCCAGGCACGCACAGAATTTCTTCTGAAATTATAATAAGGTTGCTTAGCACAGCAGTTGCTGTGAAATTGGTCTGACTCCCATGTATCTTGATGTTCTAGAGTTCATAAAACCATGTGGTTTCTTTTTCTTTACCTGCATATTAATTATTTAACTGATCATTCATTTCGATACCACTTATCCAGTGTGGGTCATGGAAGTGTTGGAGCCAATCCTAGCTGACACTGGGTGAGAAGGTGGGTATGGCATGGACAGATCTCTATCATGGGGCTAATGCAAAAACAGACAGCAATTCACACTCACATTCACTCCTGTGGCCAATTTAGAGTAGCCAGTTGACCTCATCTGCATGTTTTTGGACCTTGAGAGGAAACACGACCTTTTTGCTGTTAAGCCACAGCTAGCTAATACAGAACTGTTGTTGTCTTTGCCACATGTGATTGCTAGATGCAGCTCTATAGATGAATTAATAACAATTATGATTTAGCTTGCTTTTTTAGCTTTGGTTTATCTCAGAGCATTGTGCAGCTTGTCTCTGTGGACAGTCAGTCACTTCAAAAAGTCCAGCTAATTTACTCAGTGGGTTCAGGAACTGGCTCTGTAATTGTGATCAGTTTTTTATCCCAGGAGTCAACAGGTCTTGATCCTGTCTACTCAATCTATGACCTCTATTAATTTAAAAGCAGCTAAAAATCTCTTTTTTCTGGGGTCTTTGTAATGGTTCATCCTTGTTTAGATTCATACAAAATTCGTACAAAATTTCAGTACAACTAATGTTGATAATCTGTAAGTGTCATCATGAAAACAACACTATTACAAAAGAGCACCATGGTAGCTTATAATATACAGTATATATAACACTAATACCATTAACACCAGCAAGTGACAAGTCATTTGTGCCACCTATTCACATATATTATATATTTTTGCTTGATTCTTTGTTTAGTTTAGTTTGTTTGTTTGTGTATAAATTTTAAAAGGTATATTTAATTTCATTTTTTATTCTTTATTAGGTTTGTGGGGAGGCTCGAGCCCATCCCAGACAACTCCGGGTGAGGCTGAGGTACAAAGTGAAATAGCTTGCCAGACCAGCACACGCCAACACAATCACAACCATTCACACTTACATTGACACCTTGGGGAGATTGAAAATATCCAATTAACCTTATGTGCATGTCTTTGAACTATTGGAGATATCAGAAAACACAGAGGAAACCCACACAACCACAGGGCTCGAACCAAGGATCTTCTCACTGTGAGGCTGACATGCTAACCACTACTCCACTGGGCCACCCCATAGTTAAATTTGATTAGGTAAATAACAAAATCCACTATTCAGTTTGGAATTTCATTGTTTAATTATCTCCACCAGTTTGTGTGTTTGTTAGCAGGATTACCAAAAAGTTATATGCGGATTTTCAAATTTGTACAGTTGCTGAGGCTTATGAAAAGGAAGACTCTATTAGAAATTGGAGATGATCCAGATCAAATCTGGATCCGGAATTTTTTTTAAAGGGTTCTTTAACATTCATACTTGCTTTTTGAGTAGATTAGCAAATCACACTTAATTGACTAGAAAAATACACTCATCAGATGGACCAAACATTCATCTATCCTTCCAGGATTTATTAATTTTTTTTATAATGTCTCTGTAATTGTAAGCAGTTATAAATGAAAAGTTAAGATGACTTTACTATATGCAGTTTGAATAAAACTGAGAAAATCTCATGTCAAATGTTGCTTTATTGTTTGCTGTCATTTATGTACAATGTACTTGGTCACTTGCTTCAAGCTCCAGAAAACACAGAGGAAACCCACGCAGGCACACGGCTCGAACCAAGGATCTTCTTGCTGTGAGGCACAATCAAATGTAAAATTGTGTAGAAAGACAAAGCCTGACAAGGGTAAATTTAATCTTTTACCTTTACCTCCACCTCAACCTTGAAGCAAATGACCAGACAGATAATATTACAGAGTGTCTAGTTGATGCAGTATTTTTAAAATTTGGTTTATATATTTTGAGTGTTCATGCTCTTCAGGTAAACTGGGCGCCTCAGTGATGGTTGCCATCACAATGATATCTAGTTAAATATCTGTCCTTTATTATGTATACCAAAATAATAGATGTTCTAAATGTCCTGTTGGTTTAAAGGAACATGTCATGCTATTATTTCACTGCAGGATTACAGCAAACATTAGTTAGAAGTGTGATTTTGCTGCCTAAATTTTCTATTTCTATGTTATATATAGAACCTCAGGGGGATTAAGCCTTTGTAAGGTGTAGGTTTAGTCTATCATCTGATGGCACCCTAATTGTATTGCACTCTGAAAACTACCTCTACTGCTGTTGAAATATTCCTGAGTTCTTCTTCTGAGGCTAGCAAAAAAGTGCCTGATCTTCTGTCTGTCCCAGTGCAGGTTTGTGTTACAAGAATGTGCTGGAGATCTGCATACTGACTTCCACAGCCTTATCAGGTGATAGTGCACACAAGCTATATGTTGTTGGCGTGGAATAGTAGAAATATTCATGTTTACGCTGACAGGACAGCCCTGACCTCTTTGCTGACTCACAAAGGCAAGGAAATGCAGGAAATCGGATTTCATGCAAGCCATGAGAGTCTCAACAAAAGGGCATTTGTTGTTGTGGCCTTGATTTTCTGAATGTTGCAGCTTGTGACCTGGACATAGGAAAATATCTCAGTTTAACTGTGATGATTATGGTTTCTAGCAAGCTGGGTAACATTTCACTATTTTATGATGTATTTTATATGTAGACGGTTCTAATAATAGCAAAATAACTAGCATCAGACTTCATAAATGACAATGAGAATATTGTTTATCGTAATGTATAATCACTTGATTTTAAACGCTCCTTTCCAAACTATATATAAAGAAGTTTATTCTGTTTTCTTATTAAATTTTTTTACAGGCACATTAACGCATGATATGTGGTGTAAAAATCTAGTAAGCTTTGAATAATGTTCTCACCCTAGACTTTGCTTCTCTGTATTTATGTACGAATAATGAGACTTATGAATGTGAAACTCGACTGATCGGTTTCGAATGGGATCATTGGTGATGTTACATTTTGAGAAACTCGAATTAAAAATGCAATCCAAAAGAAATCCATAAATTAAGACATATGACTCAATTCAGTTTTATTCAGTTTTATTTGTATAGCACTTTTTACAATTGGCATGTGGAACTACTCAAGCAGGACAAAAGTAATTTCACCCCATAGAAGGAGAAAGAGGGAGTGTGTTTCTACCATATCCTGCTGCAATAACTAAATTGCGTTAATGGAAATTTTAATCTACCCTGCACAAAGAAGGCTCTTTTTAACTGTTTATATGTCATTTTATTGTTTTCAGCTCTTTGTCAGCTTTGCTTTTTATGGAATGCTGTGTGTAATGTTAAATGGAGGTCAGCTGTGCTATAAATGCACTTAGTAATTTACATATAACTGATTGGCTGAACTGAACCGACAGTAGGCATACCATCACAAAGAAAAACAAGATCACAAAACATTTACATTGTTTTG
Organism: Neosilurus hyrtlii; assembly: GCA_028564935.1. Lineage (NCBI taxonomy): Eukaryota > Metazoa > Chordata > Actinopteri > Siluriformes > Plotosidae > Neosilurus > Neosilurus hyrtlii. Next base: position 13,700 of record JAOUQZ010075149.1, read on the forward strand.
ATTTGGACTATTTTGGATTATACTAAATTATTTACACACAATTTCTGCTAAAATATCACTGTCATGTTGCTTTAAAGGAAAAGGGGATGCAAAGTGCTGATATTGGTGTTTTATTAAAATGCTCAGTCAGACAAATCCAAACCACAATCAAAAATCAGACACAGGAGACAGTCAAAATTAAAGAAATGAAGCAAACCACACAGCAGAGATAATCCAAGTGTGTTCAAATCACAAAATGAAGCTTCATCTTTATCTTCTTCCGCTTGTTCCGGGGTCGGGTCACGGGGGCAGCAGCCTGAGCAGTGAGGTCCAGACGTCCCTCTACTCAGCCACTTCCTCCAGCTCTTCCGGGGGGACACCAAGGCGTTCCCAGACCAGGTGAAAGACGTAGTCCCTCCAGCGTGTTCTGGGTCGGCCTCGAGGTCTCTTCTCAGTCGGACATGCCCGAAACACCACACCAGGGAGGCGTTCGGGAGGCATTCTAATCAGATGCCCAAGCCACCTCAACTGGGTCCTCTCAACGTGAAGGAGCAGCGGTTCTACTCCGAGCTCCACCCGGATGACAGAGCTTCTCACCCTATCTCTAAGGGAGAGACCTGCCACCCTGCGAAAGAAGCTCATTTCAGCCGCTTGTATTCACGATATTGTTCTTTCGGTCACTACCCAAAGCTCGTGACCATAGGTGAGGGTAGGAACGTAGATTGACTGGTGAATTGAGAGATTTTGCCTTCCGGCTCAGCTCCCTCTTGAACACGTCGGACCAGTACAAGCTCAGCTTTACAGCAGAGGCTGCACCGATCCGCCTGTCAATGTCCTACTTCATCCTTCCCTTACTTGAACTTCTCCACTTGGGGCAGGACCTCATTCCAGACCCAGAGGGTGCATTCCACCGTTTTCCAGCTTAGAACCATGGCCTCGGACTTGGAGGTGCTGATTCTCACCCCGGTCGCTTCACACTCAGCTGCGAATTGTTCCAGTAAGAGCTGAAGGTCCTGGCTCGATGAAGCCAAACGGACAATGTCATCTGCAAAAAGCAGAGACAAGATCCTATGGCCACCAAACCAGAAGCCCTCAACACCTTGGCTGCGCCTAGAAATTCTATCCATAAAAATTATGAACATGACCGGTGACAAAGCAGTTCAACCCCCACCGGAAATTAATTCGAAATGTTGTTACCAATGCGGACCAAGCTCTGGCTCCGGCAATACAGAGACCAAACGGCCCTTCTGAAAAATTAAACTATTATTCTATGTACTGCATATTTGTTGCCATACCAAGAAAAAAGAAATTCAACAGTCCAATGGCTTTTTTTAACTTGTCAGAAAACAGTTCAGTCTCAAAAGCAGATGCAAGTGAGATGGCAGACAAATTAAAAACCTGCAGGAAAACTCATAATCAGAGACATTCTAAATGCCAGACAAAAAACAACAACAACTGAGCTATAGAACTATAATTTTGCGGTTTATGTGGAGCTTCTTTATCTGGAAAACATTTTTAGTATTTGGAAACTGTATTGATGCTTCATATTACAATTTGTCAGTCAGAACTGTGCGTGAAGTCCCTTTATACTGTGCAGCAGTGAGTATACAAAAAGAGAAACAAATGTGCATGGTGAAAAGTTTGGTCAACTTGAACTGCTGTGTCTGTGTTTTAGTCCCCGGTGGCCAAAAGATCCCATTGCTGACATGACAATAAATAGCTATATACAAATAAATATGTAGAAGCAAAGCACAGCTACACAACTACATTTTCACTCCATATATCATGTGTTTTATATGTGTGTGTGTGTACATGAGTGGGGCCAGTAGTGTAGTGGTTAGGGTGCTGAGGTCTTGTGGTCTAGTCCCTGTTAGACCCCCACTGTGCTAAGACCCCTGGGCATGGTCTTAGCCACAAGTGTGCCTCTGTCCACCCAGCAGTATAAATGCATAGCAGTAAAAAAGGTAGGAAGGTAACCTGCGATGGACTAGCATCCCATCCAGAAGGAGTTGAACTTCTAGTTGCTTAACAGGAAGAATGTAACATGCCCAACATATAACTTAGCTGTTAAAATATAGCATTTAATACAAATGAAAGTGTTACTTTAAAAATAGCTGACAACCTACAGAGGTAGAGGGACAGTATTTCAGTAATACAGTAAGTGTTTGTTTAAAAACTTGCAGATTTACAATTAAAAATATAACTCTGATATGCTTCAGAGTTTGGGCAAGAAACTGGATTATGTCCACTTCTTTGGTTGCTTTTCCTGCTGTTTAAGTTGGACTTGAAGTTTTAAGTTCTTTCACCAAACATGGATTTTCTCCCGTGTCCTTTTAATTCCATTAACGTTCATATGTTGGGCCACTTTTTTAAAACAAATCATTATACTCTGTTTTCCAACCATCCACGTAATTCCAAATATTTAACTCTTTCTGGCTGGCTGTTTACCTGGTCATAACAGAAGAGATAACTGGCTATGACAAAACATGGCTGGCTATATGGAATAAAGTTAAAAACATGTAAAGGATATATAATTTGGCTGCAGCCCTGTGATGGCCTGGCGAGCAGTCCAGGGTGTACTCGGCTCTCTCTCAGAGTCAGCTGAGATCGGCGCCAGCCTCCCCACGACCATAATTACGATTAATTGGTTTGGAAAATGAATGAATGAATGAATAAATTTGGCTGCATACACAAAATTGCACATACTGTAAATAATGTAAAAACAAATCCTGTAATGAATTTATGTAATCATGGCATTTATCAAGACATTAATTGTGACTTGTCTGTAATTCTGTCTTGTTCGTGTGAGGTCCCGCCGAAGGCTTTAGTTCATGTCTGTCTGTTTGTTCTGCTCTCTCCTCTCCCATGTGTGTGTCTCTGATTACAGGCTCTGCCCTGATTAGCTCACCTGTTCCTCATGCCCACCGGAGGATAAAAGGGGGCCACTTACCTTGTCCCGGTTGCCAGATCGTCTTGGTCCGTCATTGAGTGAGCGCTGTGTATTCACAGAGAGAACTTGGGCCGTCATTGATTGAGAGTCTGCGTATTCACGGAGAGAGCTTGGGCCGTCATTGAACGAGCGCCGCGTTTTTACAGAGAGAACTTGGGCCGTCACTGAATGAGAGCTGCGTATTCTCAGAGAGAGCGTGTGCCATCTTAAGAGAAGACGTATTTCAGCGTACGCACCGCAATCCAGCCGTATATATTCCACAGTTTCATGTTCCACGTTTCCGTGTTTCTAATAAAGAATCCTTGTTTGCACTTTATCCTGATCGTATCGTCTCTGTCCTGCATCTGTTCATAGTATCGCCGTAACAGTTCGGTCTTGTATTTATATCAATGGTTGCCATAGTTTATATCAGAGGCAATAATATGCTAAAGAATTTTAATCAGCAGCAACTGGCTTTTCCAATGAATAAGAGATATTGGCAGCTATAAGAGATGGCAGTCTAGTTCAAAGTTTGTAATATATATTTTTTATAACCAAACCCTGCTTTAAACTTGTCCACAACTTTATCCTTGGTCTGTCTGGTGTGCTTTTTAGGATTCATGATGCTGTTTGTTCATTAATGTTCTCTAATAAACCTCTGAGGACCCGAGATTAGATTACACACAGATGGACTTCTGAAGGCAATTGGTTGCGCTGGATTTTATTATGTGGTTTCAGAGTAAAGAGGGCTGAAAACAAATGCAGACACACACTTTCAGATTTTTATTTGTAAAAAAGAATTTAAACCATGTATCATTTTCATTCCACTTCACAATTACACATCACTTTGTGTTGGTTGTTGTAGCAAAAACTGTCCAGTTCATGACACAAGAGATCCAAATAAATTTTTCAGGTGTTTATTTAACTTTTTGGAAAAGAAAGCAACCAATCAATCACATAAGAAGTTGTTCCGAGAGAGAACCTCAGACCCATTCTACCAGCTCTGCATTGGTTTATATAGTGCCCATTCCCCTCTGATTGGACTACCATCCTGTAGCTCTAGACTCCATTTTTTCACCCAGGACACCTTGTTCTACAGAGTGGAATTGCCGAAATAAAATAATCTTAAACTCACTTCAGTGAATAAACTACTCATACAACAGTCACATAAATCATCCAATAATCAAATAATGCAGTAAATCATACAACTGCTCTTCTATAGGTTTAATTATTAACTTCATTGGACAGTTCTCCATTTCAGGATTGCAAATGTCTTTAAATAAAGGAAATGTGATCACTCATTCGGTGGCACGGTGGTTAGCATGTCCACCTCACAGCAAGAAGGTCCTGGGTTCGATTCCCAGCTCGGGTGTTTCTGTGTGGAGTTTGCATGTTCTCCCTGT
>JAOUQZ010075215.1:0-18003 GCA_028564935.1 Neosilurus hyrtlii
GATATATATAGGGGAGGATATAAATATATATGAAATGTGTGTATTGACAACAATAACAATATTGGGTGTGTGGGTGCTGTGCAAAAAAGACCAAGTTGGGTATTCAGAGAGTAGAAGCACTTCCTTGACTGCAAAAGAAATAGCGTCCATTGTTCAGATGGATCAGGCTCATCATTATCTTACTGGCCTTATTCAAGCAGTATTTGCTGTTGATAGACTGAAGGTCTATGAGCTCAGTGCACACTGTATGCTCAGCTGATTGCACCACCCTAAAAAAATTATGGATTGTGCCACAGAAAGTTTGAATATGTCCATGATCACTACATGGTCAGTGCAGGCTCTAAGGACATGATCTGAGATATCATCTGGTCCTCCTGCCTTCTATGTGCTCACACTCCTAAAAGCCTTACTCACACCACGCTCCAAGATAATGCAAGCATTTCCCACTCTGATACCCACTAGTAAATGAACTTTATTTGGGTTTGATTTTGGTTGCCCTTCTTGCCGGGTCTCTAATAGTGCTGATCAGGGACTTCTGAGTAGAGTGTGGATTGGTGCAAACCATGAATTATTCAGGCACAAATATTTTACAACCACAGAGGTACAACTAAGTGGAATTACTGTTTAATTATACGTAGACCTACTGTATTGTGGAAAAGCATTTTATTACAGTTATTTCGTTCAATTTAAAACATATATCTACAAGATCATTTCCTCTTTGCATCTCGCCAGCGGAAATGCTGGCCATGTCTCTCACTGTCTGTGTTGAGAGGCATGTAAAAGAACCAGTGCTGATTTTCGTCAAGAGTAGGCTGCATTGCCAGTGTGTTTCTGCTTTACAAGGGCCTGGTGAGCTGTCCAGGGTGTACTCCACCCTCGCCCTGAGTCGGGTGAGATGGATGCAGCCTCGCCGCGACCCTAATTAGGATTAAGTGGTTCAGAAAATGAATGAATGAATAAATCTCGCCAGCCGACTAAGGATTCCCTGTAGCCTAGCATGTAGTCTGCTGGCTTGCCACCCATTTGCTTCATCACACACTGCATATGAAGTCCCCTCCCCATTTACTGGCATCAGGTGATGCCAAGGGCTGGAAGCCTGTTCCTCACAGCAGACCATTAAAATTGTGTTTTGTGGGCAAAAAATGTCTAATTCTTAAAAATAAAAAAATGACATGTTCTTACAATTAATACTTTCATTCCAAATAAAAGTTGATGCTTTTCATAGAATAACTCTAGATTGAACGGAAGAACCAGTCAGCTGGAGAATCACTAAAATATGCAGGTGGGTGGGTATCGATGCTTTCATTAATATCTGTCCTTTGCTATACTGCAATGTGTCATGGAAAAGCACCACTACAGAGGAAAAGGTGGTCTTCTTGTGTAAAGCAGATATACTAAATAGAGGCAGACATTTGCTGAGCACACACACACACACACACACACACTTCACTTTTATTTGCCTGTAGCAGAGTGGACTACACTGCATTTGCGCTAAAAAAACGACCAGCACTCACCATCTTCATCAAAGGCATGCAGGTTATATATATATAAATATATATAAATATATAAATATATAAATATATATATATATACACAGCTCTACTTCGACGTATCGAGCACTGTTCTACGGAAAATCGACTCAAGATCTTATATACACACACACACACACACACACACACACACACACACACACACACATACATACATACATTAAAAAAAAGAAAGAAAGACAACATAGTGGCTGTGCCAGCACGCAAAACATGTGGAACAAGTGAGTGATCGGCAACAAGTGACGAGCAAGACCGTGTAACTGTGACCACACCTTCACAGCGGCCAGAGGCAGACCAGGGCAGCCCAAGGACCTGGGCCATCAGCAGCAACCTTGGAGCACGAACCCGAGCCACCTTGCACCGAAGACAACCCAGGGCATACCCAGAGGGTGGCAGAGGAAAGCCCCAGCTAGAGCCCCTCGCGGCTGCGGGGTAGAGGCCCCAGCAAGCCAGGATCGGCAGTAGCCGACCCCGCCAGGTCACGGCCATCCAGGGCAGCTAAAGTGGAGGGTCCAGGGCCCCAAGGCATTTATTAATTTTCTGAGCTGCTTAATCCTAATTAGGGTACCCATCTCAGGGTGAGGGCAGAGTACACCCTGGACTGCTCGCCAGGCCACCACAGGGTAGAAGCATGCTGACGGGAACCCAATGGCCCACGACAGCAATGGTTATTTTACGTGTCTCTCAACACAGACAGTAAGAGACATGGCTGGCCTTTGATAACCCAGTTAGCTGCACTTGGAGGACAGCAGTGACAGGGGGTCAACTCGGTGATAGTGGGGCTTGAACCCCCCACCTTCAGATCAGTAATCCAGCACCTCAACCACTGAGATACCACTGCCCCATTATGCTGACTGTTGTAAAACATATGGACCATACGAATATATTCAGTTATATGTTCATTTTCACTATTTGCTTAAACATGTGTCCTGAGCTGCTGGACAGTGCTCACAAAGAGACATAAGGGGAACCAGGTGTACAGTTAAGTAGCAGAAAGAGACTATATGTTGTTAGGCAGCAGGTGAAAAAGAAAGAGCAAGGAGAAGGCTGTGTGAGAGGAAAAGAAAGGGGCTATTCTTAGAGATGCATTATGATTCGATTTCCCCCCCTTCTTTTAATGGTGAGATAACTGTATGCTGTCAATATGATATATTTCCTGCACAGTAAAGTTTTACAGCCCCAATATAAATGTCTGCAGATCTAAAACTCAATTTAGACAGGTGAAGAAAAAAAGAAGTTGTTGTTTAAAAAAAAGGCCTGAATCAGTTTTTCTGGGGTGTTATTTTAGGGTTGGAAGTTTATGGTTCCATAAATCAGTAGGGTTCTATGGAAAAGTCTACTGTTGATACAAAACTAGCAATTAAGTTGTGAGCATAGTATTTCTTGTTCCCCCCCCCAATTCTATTTGAAAGTAGTTTTGATTTGTGGGCCAAAAAAAAATTAAGGTTCTGAATGATCTGTGTGCTGCTCAGATGTGTATAAAGCCTGGATGGACATTCACATCTGTCTATTTTGAAAAGAGTCTTTGTGTGATTCAACATCGCTGTCCGCAAGTATTGGGCTGATGAGGGCAAGGCTGATATTCTTTTAATACTTTGTGGCTTTATGGCTTAGAAATATGATGTGCCATATTTACAGTATATGTCTGGCTTTGGAAATTCTAGCATCTAGCTTGTATACACGTCCATTAATCTGATAGCTAAGAAGAACATGAACAGCGGTACTGAAAAAGCACAGCATGATTCCTTTCTCTTTCAATCAGACACTTTAGACATATCCATGCTTCATCAGGGTCCTGACTTTAAGAGCTAGAAAATGAGTGGTGAATGATTAATGTGCTAATAAAAAAGAATCAGATGCATTCAGGGATCTGTGTGACCCTTTAAAAACCTATTAAACATTTGAGCATGAACTAAATTCAGTTATTCACTTCTGAGGTTACATTTGTCTGATCAGAATGTAATTAGTACTCTTCTCTTCTCTCTCTCTCTTTCTCTCTCTCTCTGTCTCTGTCTCTGTCTCTTATAGGCATGCAAGGTTTGACTTCTTAAAAGACTGATTTTGTTTAATTAGCTTTTGTAATCTATTAAATCCCACTATGCTTACGGTGGAGTTATTCCACTGAGTGGCTGACTTTTTATAACTGGTTGACACCAAATAATAGACTCTGTGGAGCAGAAAAAATCCAATAAAAATGTTATGAATCTTTCATCAGAGTGAATATTGTCTTTTAGCTAACCTTTAGGGGCAAAATAATAATTTCTTCATTCTGAACTAATATCAGAGTTTTCTATGAGCTTTTTTCTTTCTTTCTTTTTTTTGACACCTTCACTGAACTCATTGACATGTTCATGGAACCAGTTTAGCTGTTCAGTCGTTTGGTATTAAGGGGACCAGTGTGTGTCGTGACAGTATTCCCCACAACAATTCACTACCACCACCAGGCTGAACTGTTGATACAAGGCTGATGGCCACGGAATCATGCTGTTGATGTGGCATTCCTCCCATTCCATGTGCATAATTTGGCATACAGTAAGTCAAGATATATCAGACTATGTGATGTTTTTCCAGTCTTCAACATTGTCCATGTCAGCTCAGATATATAGGCTGTAAAAATAGGCTTTCCCACCTTTCCCAGGTCTTGGAGGCATAGTGTCTAACATTGGACTCTTTTAAGTATATTTTATATGTAGTTTTCCACTCACACTGGAAGTAGTCCTTCATACTTAGCTTCAGTAGATGCACTCCTGGAGGAAACTTTGAAGATGCCTTTTCCAGTCTGATGATCTTGAACAACTTTTTATTATTATTATTAATGATAATAGAGGTACAACGGCTGTACTACAGAGGACAGGAAGGCCCTGCAACAGGTGGTGAGGATGGCAGAGCAGGTAACTGGCACTACACTACCACCCCTCAGTGACAGTTACACTGGCAGACTTCGGAGGAGAGCCAGTGGAGTTATCAGGGACCTTACACACCCTTTACACACCCTGTACACCCCCTTATCTCCCCTCTCTCCTCTGGAAAAAGGTACAGGACACTAAAAACAAAAAATAACAGACTCAAGAACAGCTTTTACCCACAAGTTGTTAAATGTGCAACTCCACCACCACCACTGTCACATAAACTGACTGAATAACCATCATTCAGACCATCTTCCTGAACAGTGTAGTATTACTTTTTAAGTGCGATACTCATGTTTAAGCGTAATACTCATGTTTAAGTGCAGTATTACTCTTTAAGTGCGATACTCAGGTTTAAGTGCTATATTCTTTTTTAAGTGCGATACTCATGTTTAAGTGCTATATTCATGTTTAAGTGCTATACTTATGTTTAAGTGCTATATTCTTTTTTAAGTGCTATACTCATGTTTAAGTGCAATATTACTCTTTAAGTGCTATACTCTTGTTTTAACTGCATTATTACTCTTTAAGTGCTATGCTCATGTTTAAGTGCAATGTTATTCTTTAAGTGTAATACTCATGTTTAAGTGCAGTATTACTTTTTAAGCGTAATACTCATGTTTAAGGGCGATACTCATGTTTAGGTGCAATATTACTCTTTAAGTGCTATACTCATGTTTAAGTGCAATATTACTTTTTAAGCGTAATACTCATGTTTGAGTGCAGTATTACTCTAAGTGCTATACTTATGTTTAAGTGTAATATTACTCTAAGTGCGATACTCATGTTTAAGTGCTATATTCATGTTTAAGTGCGATACTCATGTTTAAGTGCTATATTCTTTTTAAGTGTTATACTCATGTTTAAGTGCAATATTACTCTTTAAGTGCTATACTCTTGTTTTAATTACAATATTATTATTTAAGTGTAATACTCATGTTTAAGTGCAGTATTACTCTTTAAGTGCTATACTCATGTTCAAGTGCAATGTTATTCTTTAAGTGTAATACTCATGTTTAAGTGCCGTATTACTTTTTAAGCGTAATACTCATGTTTAAGTGCGATACTCATGTTTAAGTGCTATATTCATGTTTAAGTGCTATACTCATGTTTAAGTGCTATATTCTTTTTTAAGTGCTATACTTATGTTTAAGTGCAATATTACTCTTTAAGTGCTATACTCTTGTTTTAATTGCAATATTATTATTTAAGTGTAATACTCATGTTTAAGTGCAGTATTACTCTAAGTGCGATACTCATGTTTAAGTGCGATACTCATGTTTAAGTGCGATACTCATGTTTAAGTGCGATACTCATGTTTAAGTGCAAAATTACTCTAAGGGCGATACTCATGTTTAAGGGCGATTGTCATGTTTAAGTGCAATATTACTCTTTAAGTGCTATACTCATGTTTAAGTGCAATGTTATTCTTTAAGTGTAATACTCATGTTTAAATGCAGTATTACTTTTTAAGCGTAATACTCATGTTTAAGTGCGATACTCATGTTTAAGTGCGATACTCATGTTTAAGGGCGATACTCATGTTTAAGTGCAATATTACTCTTTAAGTGCTATACATATGTTTAAGTGCAATGGTATTCTTTAAGTGTAATACTCATGTTTAAGTGCAGTATTACTTTTTAAGCGTAATACTCATGTTTAAGGGCGATACTCATGTTTAAGTGCAATATTACTTTTTAAGCGTAATACTTATGTTTAAGGGCAATATTACTCTAAGTGCTATACTCATGTTTAAGTGCAATATTATTCTTTAAGTGTAATACTCATGTTTGAGTGCAGTATTACTCTAAGTGCTATACTCATGTTTAAGTGTAATATTACTCTTTAAGCGTAATACTCATGTTTAAGTGCAATATTACTCTAAGTGCTATACTCATGTTTAAGCACAATATTACTTTAAGTGTAATACTCATGTTTAAGTGCAATATTACTCTTTAAGCGTAATACTCATGTTTAAGTGCAGTATTACTCTAAGTGCAATACTCATGTTTACGTGTAATACTCATATTTAAGTGCAATACCTCTTTTTAGAACAGGTCTCAAACATCATATAACATTTTAGCATCATGCACCTTATGATTAGAAAGCTCCACCCCTCGTGCTGAACTGTAGACCACAGAAAAATTCCTCACAGTTTACACAAGTTTCTAAGTAGCTGTTGCAAACAGGTGGTGATAAATCAAAGAATCAAAGCATAAATGCTTTAACTTGTAACCATTATTTTGGAGTTTGAGCCAAGCTCTATACCAGGGTTATTCAATTAATTTGGAAAGAGGGCTGGGTCATGAAAATCCCAAATGAGGGGAGGAGAGCAGATTCCCTGAAAGGTGACTATAGCAGGTTGTAACACAGGGAGGCGGGGCAAACAAATTAGAATTGTTTTAGTTGAGAGTATTAAAACCAATGAAATATTAATACAAAGACAAAGGTGTTGTCAAGATATTTTTCTTGAAACAATAGAAATGGATTTATGGCGTTTTGGAAAAGAGCTCATATATTGTATTTTGTAAATGCATAATAACAATAGTACATTGTATTATATCGAGACATATAGGCCCAAAGCATTTCTACATTCAAATGTAAAAAAGAAATACACCACACTGAGTAATCAATCCAGGTGAGCCGCATCACAGACATTTAGAATTTTTAAATAACAGACAACATCCACTTCACACAACTGCACCAACAAAAACAACAGGAGTGCAGCATGGTATTAAATACAACTATAACAATATATGAGTGAACAATGATATTATTATTCAGAATAGTAAATAAGAAGAAGAAGAAGAACAAGAGAATTAAGTGAATATCAAGAAATAAAAGCAAGGCTTTAATACTAAGAGAAAGAGGGGAAAAGGAAAGAAGTTTGCCATTAAAGGGGTTAACTGTTTTACGGGTATGGGAGGGGCGCATTGACTGTAAAAAAGAAACGGAACATTGGTGGAGAGAGAGAGAGAGAGAGAGAGAGAGAGAGAGAAACGCATTAAACACTTCTTCAGTGTTAAACCGCCCGTTTACCCAATCAGTTTCTCGCTTTTTTAAGTAGAAAAATACATTTTGTCCAAGTTTACGGGAAGAGCGTGCTTTTTAAAGTGTCTCGCAGGCTGTGTGTGTGTGTGTGAGAGAGAGAGAGAATATCACCATCATGTGTGGCGTGTGTGTGTGTGCGCGCGCACGTGACCTGCAAACAGATGTAAACTGCTTTTTAAACTAAGTGTTTAAAGAGTCATGATTTAAAAATAATCTTCAAAATTATTTTGAATGATTTTAAAAATCTCTATATTGTATTGAGTTCTACTGGGGGACTTTGGTGTCTTTTTAAAGTTCAACCAAGTTTCTATGTGAAAGTGTGGCTTCTTGGTGAAGCGTCAAAGTGAGGTGAGTTTCATAATTGTTTGTGGACCTCTTCCCATTCATTTCAATGGGATTTTTTTGCTGTGGTTTTTGGCTAATCGTGTCACCATGGTAACATGTAATGGCAATAAAAGTAATAGCACACTTCACGGCGCTGAGACGCACGTTTTTATATATACATTCAGTGAGTATACTTTGCCGTTCGGGCTGCATTAAGTGCGGCGGAAGAAGACTAATAAAAAGAAAAAGAAAAAACAAATAAAGAGCCTCTTTTTTCTAGGGTAAAGAGTAATGTGTGTCCGCTCTTAATCAGCCACATAATCATCATCATCATAATTATCTATATAGACAATACACATGGCGTGTTCGTTTTCCTTTATTAGATGAACAAATAGTCACTAGAGTATTTTAGACCATTAATAGTGAAAGTCAGTTTCTATCACTTTAATATCTTCTTATTTATGATATTGGTAGATAGATAAGCATGGGGGTTTCTGGTTTGATTCATAGGTTTGATTACTGTCTGTGTGACGTTGGGGGAAAAATAAATGTTCAAGTGGGATTTTTCCAGGTTCTCCAAAAATCATGCCAGTAAGTGGACTGATGGCTCTAAATTTCCCCGTACATCCCATTGGAGTATCCCAACCTTATGCCCGGTGTTCTGTTATAGGCTTTGGATCCACTGTAATCCGACAATGATAAGGCACCTACTGATAATTAATAAATAAATTACTTCATTTTTATCCATTGGGTAAGAATTCCTCTTTCAGCTAGTATTTTTAACCACTAGATGCCGCTACAGATAAGCATTTCATTTTCTCACAGGTCCTCTCTCTCACAAATCGGATAATTTCATAAACAGTAAGCTGTTTCCCCCCTTGATGTAACCCTGTGCAAACTCTTGAAGGACTTGCTAATGAATTAAGTGAAAGTACAGAGTTTTAGGCAGGGAAATGTTCAGAACCTGGAATATCTTGAACAGGGCCTGAGAACCATCTGATTCAGTAGTGCAGTGATTTGAAGTTATTGTATCTCTACATCTCCTTCCTCTTCTTCTTAGTGAGATTTGGCCTGTAGTTGGACAGTTGATATGGGTCAAGGTCGGGTTTTTTAATGTGAGGTTTAATAACTGCTAGTTTAAAGGATTTAGGTACATAACCAGTGCTAAGGGAAAAATTAATTATATTTAATTAAGGGTTGATCACTTCTGGTAGTACCTGTTTAAAGAAACATGTAGGTACTGGATCTAGCACACAGGTTGATGATTTACTTCAAAATTTCATAGTAATGGGGGGGGTGTTCATTACATGTTCACTACACTCTGATTGGTCTACCATTTTTTAAATTATTATTGTTTTACCGCCAGCAGATTGCTCTAGACCAGGGGTGTCAAACTCATTTTTACTGAGGGCCACATCACTAAATTTAAAGGTGACCGAGGGCCGAATAATCACTGAACATCTATTCTGAAAGTGCAACTATGAAATCTGCATGGCAAAATTAGTCATTTAGGCATTTTTCCTCTTTTCCTTTATTCACTTGCATTTTCTGACAATGCTTAACAGCGACAAGCTAGAAAACAATCTTTCTTGAGTCATGAATGACTAGCTGTTTACTTGAAATAGGTTGTTGCCACCTAGTGTCAGGATGGTGAATTAGGTTTCATGGTAATGACCGATGCAAAGAATGTACGATAATCGTATTCTTTGAAAGCTCTTACTTATTATATATTATGGTGCTATGAAAAATCATATCTTAACCTCATTTGTTTTAAAATAAATTTTTGTGCCCATATTTAAGCATTTAGCAGTCAGTGTCTACACAGGTACCTGCTGCTAACAGCAGGTGATGAACCATGAAGTTTGTTGAATATGCAAATTTTGTGCGCTACATAAGTCTCTATAACTGGAACAACACTGAGCAGTCATGTGTTGGGACTGTAGATTAGAATGCACAGTTTAGACCTGATGTGAAGTGTGTAATATCAAAGTGTGAGAAAGCCAAAGACTTTCCATTATTTTTTCATAAATTTGTTCTTTAGATAAATTCATACATCAGATTCATGACATGTCCTTAACCCTTGAATTTGTTCACAGCCGTGTTCTTAGAATGGTGAATTCCCTTGTTTTTGTAAATTAAAAGCATGGGTCATGGGTGAATACCCACTAAATCCCCATAAAAGACATAGGGGCATGTGTGCACACAAATATTCATGATGACCAAAACAATGGTAAAGTTTTATTTTCACTGGAGTGCCAGAATCTGAGGGGGGGATTATACTTTCTTTAACATAGAAGAGCTGCTACAGGATGTGAATTTCAGACAAAATTCAGTAGTGTCAATAGTGGAGAAATTTAGAAGAAAAAAAAAAGGGGGGGGGGGGTATTGACCCGAAATCAGAGACCAAGAAAAAACCACGAAACACAGGCATGAGATGCGGACAGTCGCGACTGCTGTCATATGCGTACATTTTCTTTTGTGCATAGCCGCTTACCACTGGCTGTTTTTTTTTTTTAAATACACTCTATTAAATATATACTCTATTGGTATATTCCAAACACATCCAGCACATATCCCCAGATTTCCTAATGCAGCGCATCATTGTAGTAAGAATAAAAGCGTGACAAACGGGTGACCACATTTAACAAATGGATCCGGGAGTCACAGATGATTTGGACATTAATTGAGTAGCACTGTTTACAGTTTATAGCATGGGAATGGATTGAGAGAGGGTGCACATGTGTGTGCAGTCTAATGTATCTATAATGTTGGTTAGAGCAGCAACAGAACAAAATCCCTTGATTATAATCTGTTGAATCAGTATAGGGGAATAAATTATATTGTCTGTCCACTGGATTCTTTGTAGCCAAATCACAAATGACACTGCATGGGCTTTGAAGATACATTTTCTCCAAAGTTCATGAGCTGTACTTTATTCCACTAAGAATAAATGTGCCATTGTGCCACTCTTGAAAGAATTGGTCTGCGATCGCCCTGTAAATAGTGTTATTAATTATTAAATAAGCCATGGTTTCCAATGAACACAATAATCATGAATTATGTGCATGATGCTTTGTTTCACAACGAAAATAACTATTTAAAAAGTCGAATATGGTAAAATAAATAAATAAATAAACAACCCTCAGTCTGTGACCTATGAATTGGAAAAATTCAATGAGCAGGCTGCTTTATGTTACAAACAGCTTGCCAGATTGTTGCAGGGCCAACGCACCTACACCAATTCACACTCGCAACCCATGCACAAACGAAGAGAACATTCAAACTCCACACAGAAAAGCCCGAGCCCGGGACATGAACCCAGAACCTTCCTGCTGTGAGGCGGAAATGCTAATCACTACGTCACTCTGTCGCCTCTGGTGAAATTGACATATTAATTTTGGAGTAAACGCTAGTATAATTATTTTGAGAAACATCCTTATTGCTAGATTTATTTAGAATGTATATTTGAAACGTCTAAACACCAAAAAAAGTAACTGAGAAAAGAAAAGTGAGTTTTTAGGCTTGGTGATTCTGTTGAATATTACTTGTCTATAATATAAAACTGGAGGAGCCAGGTGAGATTGAAAACATGAGAAGTTTAAAATTTGCCAGCAATTCTTGAGAATCATAATAAATACTATACTAGTGCATTATTATACATAAGGGGTGATGTTAAACATGTATTTTGCAGAGTGACATGTATGCTCTTTTTGCACATCTACAAGCCCATGAAAACAAGTGAGAGAAATTTATAAACATTCACATCACATCAGTAACTGATAATCCTTGTCATACTTTGTTAAACATCAGCAACAAAATTTGTTCAAGATCACAAATAATGAAATTAGTTCACCCAGTAACATTTCTCCCTCTTGGCTTTTTCTCATTCTCTTACAATCTCTCTCTCTCTCTCTCTCTCTCTCTCTCTCTCTTTTAAATGGGAATTCAGTTGAACTAGTAAAAAAGCACCCATGCACATTGACAATTGACATTGACAATATGCCAACAACCTTTAAGATGCAAAATATTTGTTAGTATAAAGCAAACAAAAAACAGAATACTTGCGTAACTATTCACCCCCTTAAAGTCAGTACTTTGTGGAACCACCTTTTCAGCAGGTGTGTCTCAATGAACTTGCCACTTACAGCCACTGGAACTTTTGCCCATTTAAAAAATTGCACCAGCACTTTCATAAGTTTGTTTTCCTCATGAATCCATCAACCTTTATTCTGTCAATTCTGATTAGTTTTCCAGTTGATTCCCATGAAAAACAGCACAATACTACAACCTCTATGCTTCGATGTGCTAATGGTGTTTTTGGGATGATGAGAGGTGTTGGGTTTGTGCCAGACAGCAACGTTTTCTTTGATGGCCAAAAGGTGCAGTTTTTGTTTCATCTGATCAGAGGACCTTCTTCCATATGTTTGGGGAGTCTCCTTCATGCCTTTGGTAAACTCTAAATGTGCTTTCTTATTTTTTCTGTAAGCATTGGCTTTTTTCTGGTCACTCTTCCATTGAGCCAAGCAGTGTGGAGTGTGGCTAGAAACACAAGTCTCCACTGTGGAGCATTTCAGTTCCTTCAGGGTTACTTTTGGTGTCCTTGTTGCCTCTCTGATTAATGCCCTCCTTGACTGGTCCGTGCTTTTTTGTGGACGGCCCTCTCTAGGCAGCTTTGTTGAGATATCAGATTGTTCCTGTTTTGTAATAATGGATTTAATGGTGCTCTGTGGGACTTTTAAGGTTTCTGAAGGAACATGGAAATCAGCTTTGCACAGGCAGTGAAAAGAAAACCTGTTAACCTTTCTTGCTTTTGATCCAAACCGTAGTTGGGAAACACATGGGTGATTTATTTATTTACTTCCTTCAGGACTGAAATTGATTCAGCCCATAAAGGAGCCACACTACTCATAACACCAGCCTCAGACACTGATCAATTGCTGGGTTGCAATCATCCGTCTGACCACAGTTGCGTTCCATGAACTAACTCAAAAACGCCATCAACGATGATCCCAATTTTTGGCCTAGATTTTGGGGTTGTGTACACACAGACCTTTTGATTTTGTTGTGGTCCATAATCCAGTAAAGTCCCTGCATTCTGTGCACTAGCTCAAACACCCTATCACCGATCAGCGCTTTTTTTGTCTGGATGATGGGATGTGCAGCTACATAAGCCGTACGTACGAATGCTGTACTGAACGATTCTAATATTATTAATTTTGCAAATGAATGAGTGAGTGAGCTGAACTTTCTGATCCAAGGTTTCCTCTTTCAGCTCGTATTTTTAACCAGTAGATGTCGCTACAAATAAGCATTTCGTTTTCTCACAGGTCCTCCCCACAAGTCAGATGATTTCTTGAACAATAAGCTGTTTTCCCCATTGATGTAACCCTGAGCAACCTCAGGAAGGACTTGCTAATGAATTAAGTGGAAGTACAGAGTGTTTAGGCAGGGAAATGTTCAGAATGTTGTGATTGTGTCTCTAGATCAAACCCTAACAATTGTGCTATAATTCTGTTCTATAAAACTGTTAATTTCACATACACACACACACCCATGTGTGTGTGTGTGTGTGTGTGTGTGTGTGTGTGTGTGTGTGTGTGTGTGTCTTCAGTCTGTTTTTTTTTGTTTTTTTTTTTTTTGGACCAGTGATGTTGAATGTTGCCACATATGGTATTCCGAGTGCATTCCTTGCTGTTTAATTAACTCTTTCTTGTTTGACAGAAACTCCAAACATTTTTTTTCTTTTTCTTTTTTTTTACTTTACCCATTTTCCATTTTGCCTCTCTTCCATGTTTACGATTTGATTTAAGGACTATGCACATTTAAGGGATAGTACACACAGAAAGATCTTAGTTATTATTAGTTAATGTTGTACAAAAAATTACTACAATATGTCCTTTTCTGGCCATAATGTACCGTTCTCACCTGTTTGGATAATCCAGGGCCTATTTTTTGGATTACTGAATTATATTTACAATGTTTTGCTGCTAGTCAAAGCATAGGTTTGAACCAGAAACTTTTAATAATTTTGTCGCTTTATTTAATGTGTTCCTTGATTGTACCATAAATGTTCCAGACAATGACAGATTGCATTTTTACCGATAAATGTGGCACACAAGCACAGTGTTAGTTTACACAGAGAATGAGATGAAATACTTTCGTGTACTTGGGCACTTCACCTGGTTTACAAAGTTTTGCAGAGCCACATCAACTCATCAGAGCACTGTTTAGAATGTTTGCTGTCTGGGACATAAATACTGTTGGATAGTGAAGCTGTGCTCATTTACAATACATTTAGAAGAAAGAACAGTCATTGTCTGAAACTTAGGAGCTTGGCTATTTCTCACTTCCACTGGAAAAAAATACAAAGTGTCCAGCACCTCTGATGCTTGAAATGGGCACCTGTATTGGTCACACTTCCCATCTAATTTATGCGTAATGTAAAACATTTAAGTGATACAGAGCTTATATTAACATAAATGATATATTTTATCCTGTGGATTACTAGTAGGGGAGGCTGAACCAATGCGGAACAACCATTTTTTCTTAAAAGCGACATGAACTTGTTGGGCTGGGTTGTCCAAGTCATAAACATATATCAAGGAAACTGGACACAGTCAGATTTCGGTATGCTAACTTGGCCGCCATATTACCTTGAAGTAGTAGCAGCAAAATGCTGGACAGGTGCACTGCATTTGGGTATAACAATGAGAGAAACAAAACAGTGAGGGAACGTAGAATAACATTTCACAAGTAATATTTCACACTTTGCCATAATTTTAACCAATTGATCATTTCAAAGTAGATAATTTATCAACTAATATAAGCTGGGAATCGGAGAACTAGAGCTGTATTTATTGGCAGTCATGCCTGACATGGCCAAGGCTATGATTTCTGGTCCATGTTCATAACCGATGAGTGTCTGGATTAATAATAATATATCAAGTCCCAAAATGAAGTGAGAGCATGTACCATCTCTTGGTGCTCCGAAATAGGAGTGGTCTCGTCATCCCTTCTTTGGGTACAGTCTCTATACTTCTGGGCGCTGAAAGAGCCATACAGCAGCTCATGAATGTGCATTCTGTTCGTGCTATTTGTTCAAAAAAAAAATTATGTACATGTTAAAGGCACAATATGGTGCATGCGATACCTTCGCTTTGGGACAGCACATTGTCAATACCCAAGATGGTATTCAAAATAATTTTTTTGCACTCATTGTACTGCTGGTAACTGTGTACTATAACCTTAGGCAGCACCATATTGCTAAGGTATATTCACAGCGACATCAACGTATATTTCAATTAATTCCGTAACTTTTATGTTGTTTTCTTAGTTCTCAAACTAACATGAGAAAACGCTGTCATCATTTCCTTGCTTTATTTAAATGATTAATTACAACTTTTTCTAACAAAATACAGCGATCCTTCCCCTTTGTTTACATATTGCCAAGGCTCCGGCGCTCCGAGCCAATATGGTGGCTGATTTGCATACAACGCTACACAGCAGAAAGCGAGCATGCCCGTTCTCCTTATGTTTATTTCTATGGTCCAAGGCAAGAAAAAAAAGCAGCGAGCGACATTTTAGGTCATAAAACTCCCCACATACTAAAGACTCTTACCTTTACTGGTTACTGTTGGTGAGGCGCTGCTCCTGTCCGTTGTCATCCTTTGACTTTTTATGAAGGAATTCTGTAGGAACAGAGTCCGGTTTTAGACGTAAAAGCTTGGGCTTCATGCCAAGTAGCTTTGCCTGGAGGTCACACCGATAGCAAGTCTTGAAGTGGTCTTTGCAGACTACTGAATACTGAAAATCCTATTCAGAGTATGGCCTGTGCCGATGTTGTGTTGTCCGCGATTTCTGCACTTACTGTTTGTACAGCCGTATGCTTTGCACTCCACCATTTTCCTGGCGACACAGCTCAGCACTGGCCAATAATGTGTTATCTTAGACTGGTGTCTGCTGCACGCACCCATCTGCTCCCGCTATGACAAAACAACAAAATCCTGTATATACAACTACAGTTCCAAAAAAAGGTGGGACACTGTGTAGAACTGTATTAATGGAGAAGGCTTCAAGTGTTCCTGAGCACATGCAGTGATTTCCATGAGAGAATCATGCCTGTTTTTAATGCAGTGCCGCCTGAAGGCCCGAAGATCACAGCCATCCAATATTCATTTTTGGCCTTGTCCCTTATGCACAGAGATTTTTTCAGATTCTTGGAACTTTTGATGAGGTTATATACTAGAGATGGTGAGATATTTAAAGCCTCTGCAGTTTTACGTCGAGGAACATTATTCTGAAAATGTTCCACCATTTTTTTTTTTCGAAGATTGGAGAACCTCTGCTCATATTCTATGTTTATACCCAGTCATGTTACTGAACTGTTGCCAGTTAATCAATTAGGTTCAGTTCATCAGCAATTGATGTGTTTTCTAAATTCTGAATAAAGCATTGGTTTATGAGATTTAAAAAATCATTGCATTCTGTTTTTAATTAAATTTTACACAGCATCCCAACGTTTTGAAATTTGTGTTGTAAGTCTATATTAAACTGACAATAAAAAGAAAATGTGAAAATACTATTATGAATCATAATACAATTCCACTCTTGGTTAATGAATAGTACACTTTCAGTTCAGCTGAAATAACAGATCTGATATAATGTCAGTAATAATGGATTACTGGATGCAAAATCATGTTTCTAAATCTATACAGGGAGCTATGCCTATCTTCTCAGATAAGCCAGTTAACAGCTTCTGTGTGTTTAATTTTCCTGAGCTGATGATGACTCATATTAGACATGTCATCTGATGGGAACCTGGAGTGTTCTCAAAGTTTCTGGGTTTGAACCATGAACCCTGTCGCCCAGTTTGGGCCTGCATGAGTATCAACACAAGTTTCTTTGATGGCCCACACATGGTCTGCTTCCTGTTTCACTGCCTCTATCTTGGAAAGAGGAGTTCATACTCAAGACAGGATGTGAATGTCTGCACATGCACACAAACACACACAGAAATCCCAGCTGACCCGGTGACCCTTTCCCTCCTCTCTCTCTCTGCACTCTTTGTGGTAACACAAAAGATAAACTTGTTAGAGGATAATTAAACTTACACGACAGGTGATACAAATGAACACGAAACTCAGCTAATAAATTGTGTTGAACAGAACACTCCGTGTTACCTCTCCTGCTTTCGCTTCAGAGCATATTTTTATTTATTTATGTGTTTGTTTATTTGTTGCCTCCTTAAAGGAGTCATCTCTTACAATACCAACCTCAGACACTTATCAGTAGAGAGATTTATTGAGAGCTCCACCTTTAGGCTGTGCCTTAATCTATGTATTGTACTTTGCTAATAGTGTATTATATTCGATGGTCGCTCTATAGCTGGCAGCATTATAACTGATATAATATTAGCTTATCCTGCTACCCTGGCTGGGCTTATTTTGCTCTAATGGCACAGCCCTTCATTTGTTATTCTTTTATTTTTAATACTCCATAAATATTATGCCCTGTGATGGCCTGGCAGGCTGTCCAGGGTGTACTCTGCCCTCGCCCAGAGTTGGCTGAGATGGGCGCCAGCCTCCCCGCGATCCTAATTATTAAGCGGTTCAGAAAATGAATGAACGAATTAATAAATATTGTATTTTAAACCTACCTACTTACATTAGCACTGTTTTACACACACACACAAACAACAACAATACCCCACACAACACCAACTCAATGAGTTTTGACTGATGGCATACTTAGTTTATGTCCTGATGAACCAGTACAAGAATGTATTCACAGATAGTAAAGAACTTCTGTAATTTACTCTTGATAAGAGCATGTGCTAAATGCCGTAAATATAAATGTAAACTAATGAATCATACCATGCATGAATGAGTTATCTGTTTTTCCCTCATTTGTTCATGCATATAATAATTGTTGAATTCACATACTTTGTTATTGTGAAATTCTAATGGCATGTAACATTCTGGCTAATGGCGGACAATTCAGCCAAAATCAGAATCAGAATTAGAATACTTTATTGATCCCGGAGGAAACTGTCTGCACACAGCTGCTCTATACCAAGTAAGAATGAGATCAGGGGATTTTATATATATATATATATATATATATATATATATATATATATATATATATATATATATATATATATAGAGAGAGAG